>CAKAKQ010039316.1:5819-16673 GCA_916700675.1 Helicolenus avius
AAAAAACAACAGGGTTGGGCTTAAAACTACTATGTTCGTACAGTGAAAATGACCATTGTGAACACAGGACATGAACAAACAGCTCATTATAACGTGACGCACTGGACACGAACAGCGGTCTCCTGGATGAAAGCCCTGTGTTTGTTGGACCCGTCCACTTCCCGCCCGCCCTGTGTGTCTTCCGCTCTTTATACGTCAGCACTTTAATATTAACACAGATGTGTTTACGTTTTAGTTAATGGAAAGCCCGATGCATCTCATACCAACGCTAAAGGGTGCCTTGTGCATCGGTATAAAACGCCGACGGCCATGACAAAGCGTTGGTATTTTATGCCATGGTAATGAGTGACGGTGAGCAAATCATGCAGGTAGGTTCACGTGGTAACTTCTGCCAATTCACACACCTCTACACAGCGAGGACAAGCAACAGAAGGAAGCCTTCACTACTGACAATGAGTCAGCATCTGAGCTCTGAAACCAGGGGTAGATGGAGGCTTCACACCTGATCCTCATCAGGGACAATTGGGCTCCACAGCTGCCTCTCCTCAGAGATAATGAACCCAAACAGCCCACTGAGTGGCAGGTCGCTCTCACATATACTGTAATCTCAAATATTGGAAATTTAAAGTTACAACACCATATGTAGTTTACATATATGACAGTGTGGTTTAATTTAATTTAGAACAGTGTTGATGTGGTAAATAAGTTTACATTTTGAAAATCAATCAATCTTTATATATATAGCACCTTTCAAACAAATCAAATGCACTTCAAAGTTTACAAGCGATTGACATATATATTGACAAATTTATTCAAGTTTGTCAAGTTTATAACAAACAGTTACTCAAAGTAGTAAGATGTTGATAAAACAAAATGAGTAAAATAGAGTATAAATAATAAAACCACTAAAATTGCAAAACACTAAATGAAAGCCAGACTAAAAAGATAAAAAATGACAATATTTTCAGCTCTTCTCGGACGCACGGTAATGTAATAATGATAATAAACTTTATTTATATAGCACTTTTCTAAACAAGGTTACAAAGCGCTTTTCAGAAAAAAAAAAAAAAAATCAGCAAAGAATAAAATACAGTCAACAGAGGGATCATAAAAACGAGAAACATCTGGGGGTGAAATACAATTTAGAGAGCAGAATAAAATGGCCTGAGAGGGATGATAAAAGCCAGCATCATATTAATCACTCAGAAATGCTTTCCTATAAAAGAAAGTTTTTAGAAGGGACTTAAAAGATGGTAATGAAGTAGCGAGTCTGATTTCAATAGGCAGAGTTCCATAGTCGGGGGGCTCTAACCGCAAAGGACCGGTCACCTTTGGTCACAAGCCTAGATCTGGGAACAACCAGCAGAACTGCATCTGCTGATCTAAGGGAACGCCTAGGCGGGCCAATAGATCCTTGATGTAATTTGGGGCAAGGCCGTTTAATGCTTTAAAAGTGATCATTAAAATTTTAAAATCAATTCCAAACATAACGGGCAGCCAGTGTAAATTGGCGATCACAGGAGTGATGTGTTCGTATTTGTTAGTGCCTGTTAAAATTCGGGCGGCAGTGTTCTACAACAGTTGTAGTCGGTGAATGGAACTCTGGCTGATACCAACATAAAGTGCATTACAGTAGTCTAGGCAGGAAAAAATAAAAGCATGTATAACCTTATATAAATCGGAAGGAGATAAAAAAAGATCTGACTTTAGAGATCTTTTTGAGCTGGAAGAAGCATGACTGAACAACTGCCTTTACTTGAGCATTGAGACAGAGATCTGCATCAAATATTACGCCAAGAGGTCTAGCAGTCTGTTTCATGTTTGTAGTGAGGGAACCAAGCTTGACGTGAAGCAAGCTGGTAGAGATTGTTGGACTACTGGCTATAAGTTCAGTTTTATCATCGTTAAATTTATAAAAAAATTGCGACAGCCAGCATTTGATGTCATTGTGTGACATCAAATACTAATGTAATGTAATGCATCATGTAATGTGTGCTCTCCTTTTGGTCTCGGTCAACACTCGAGCAGCAGAATTTTGAATTAGTTGTAGTTGATTTATTGTATTCGTTGGTAGACCAGAAAGGAGAGCATTACAATAGTCTAGCTGCTAGTTATGTAAGTGTGAATCAGTCTCTCTGTGTTGCTCAGAGAGAGAAATGGCCTCACTACACACAATGATAAAATGCTGTGTTTGTGAGCCTTCAAATTAAAATCTGAATCAAAAATCACTCCTAGATTTCTTTAGTCCTACTGTATTTAGTTTGGAGGCCGGTTTCTCTCACTGAGCCTTTGAACTAGTGATCAGTACTTCTGTTTTACCCTGGTCCAGCTTTAAAACATTCTGTAACATCCATGCCTTTATATCTATAATACAGTTAAAAACAGTCAGTTTCCTGATCTATGCGATCAGACAAACACCTGGCCTTCAGTCTGAGGCTCTGGTTGGGATCTTTTCATCTTTAGCGGTAGGCTATATTTGTTGGTAATGAGGACACTGTGCCAAATGGCAGAGATTTGACACGCTGCAGAAATACTATTTTCCAGTCCGCTGGAGCTCGGCTCCACTCAGCAGAGCTCGCCTGTGTTGCAGAGTTATCCCACAGTATCGGACACAGCTGCTAAAAATATCTGATGCTCAATGTGATTGAATTTGATCAAAATTGCGTTAAATCTCCCCAGAATTACTATTTTTTTTCCCCCATAATGCTTTCCCTGTTTTATCCAGGCTCAAGGGCAACTCACGCAAAGATCTTCTGAGGATTTGTTGTTGCTTTTAGGAACAACATGGAGTTTGTTTTCAGCCAATGAGTCCTGGCACAACTTTATTTTGCCTTACCAAAATGCTGTTACTATGTAATTTCGAAGTGATAATCATTAGTACTTCTGCGGTTGCACAAGTGCAGTGTTTTCATGCTGGAATTCTAGAAAGAAAATGGACTATTGTGCAAGAGGTATACACATACTTTTTCCACAGTTTTTGGGCGATGATCAGTCACAGTAACGACTGTTATGTTCCAGGGAGATGTCGGCATTCACTTACTTCATCACAGACTCAAGAAACACTTAAGTAACAGAAAATCTGAAACAATTTTTTCCCCACGTACGCATGTTCACAAGATGGTGAAGAATAGTGTGAATGCGTTTGTCTGCTTGTGTTTGTGCCAACTATTATAAACCTACTAAAACCTGCCAGAATGATAACGTGTGTAGCCAGACCTTTCTTTAACGCTGTGGAGATAGGTCTGGCTATGTGAGACTAACATCATCGTCAAACAGAGGAACTGTTAAAGGAGTACTCCAGCTATTTTGTATTGGACTTCCATAAAGTATGGGGATTCACAAGAGACCAATTACAAAAAAGAGCGATCAAAATCGAAGCAGCAGAGGCCGAAATATCCTGACTTTTAGTCCCTTTGGTTCAAGGTCCAAAAACACTACACTTCCCATAATGCAACTTGATGGCTTGTCTTTTATTGAAACCTCCCTGTCTGGTAAATTGGTGCCTTCAAATGTGGTCGTGTTTACCGTGTTCAGGAGAAGAGTCCATATTAATTAATTTTTCGGTACATAATAAGTTAACATATTAGTCATATATTGCTTTTCTTCGTAATTTTAAAATATGTCTGATGACATCACTATGACGTCATCAGGGTTATTTATTTAGACTCTGGAGTGCTCCCCCGTGAGTCACAGAGGACGTTAAGATGTTACTTTGATTAGCCAACTTAACACCCATTTCTAATTGTACTTCAGTGGATTTTTTTTAATGTAACAGTGTGACATTCTGGCTTTTCAAACGTCACTACACATCTGGCCAGCCTCATGGAGGCATGCATGCTAAAGAAGTGAAAATGGTCTATTAATGTGACAAATCACTTCAAGATTGAAGATAATTGCACCATCCACACATGTCTGCAATTTGTTTCCTACAAATATGTTGTTATTCCTGAGGTTTCATTATAATAAGCACAAGGTTAGTGGTAGAGCGAACCCACTAGAAATGCATGTCTCTTTTTATTTTCATTGGACTCTTCCACACATTAACATCAGCACAGAATAAACAGGCCGACATAAAAGGCTCAGTTGTGCTTTCCCTCTGTAACCTCTTTTGTTCTTAGCATGAAAAACTGATGAGGTGAGTTATTAACTGAAAACACATTTTCATCCATGCTCTCTGTGATATAACAAACTCTGGCAGGAGAGCGAGATACTCCGTCCAGAATAACAAAAAACATGGTGCAGAAAGACATCGACGGTTGTGTCAAGACGGATCTTTGTTTATATATCTATAAGTGTTTTTCTGTATATTTCAACGCAGCACATTCTCACATCTGGAGCAGTCGTCGCTGCAATCAAGCCTTGAGAAATGTTTGGGTAAGGTTTGTTTGACTCTGAAATTGAGGGCCAACAGTTAAGCTTTGAGAATAACCCTGTGGAGACTCAGACACCAGATTTGGCTCAGGACGAATAGGCCTGAATACCTCATCAACACTCCTCATTACTCCAGTGCCAAATGAGTTCACTGCGGATCGGACCTATTCATAATTTCTTTTGATGGGACAATTGAACTGTAACACACTTATCATGTAATCCTGGAAAGGCCTCGGACACTCTGGCTGGCATCTGAAAAGAGGCCGTTATTAGTTACAGATCATAAAGTTGTTGGTCTTCTCCGTCCTGTGGAACAAAAGATTTCGCTGTGGTCTGTCTTTAATAGTTTACAGTCACTACAAACACGTGTTTAAAATGTTGTCCTTGAGCCACTCTGGATAAGGGGATGAAGAAAGTTTTCATGACATGTATCCCGGTATAGTTCATGTTCTCTTGGCCACAGTCCAATCATCAGCTAAAATGATCAGGGCCAACTTAATTAACGAGAAGGTAAGGGTGTAAAAAACAGAGCCCTTGATAGATTTCGGAAGTATTTCGATGAAGTATAAACACGGGTTCTGCTGAGCACCTTAATCAGCTATGAAAGCAAACACATCTATCAGATTCAATTAACTTAACACAGTTTGGCTCCCTTTGAATCAAAAGATTGATTTGCAATGCTTCAGTTCCTCACAAACACTCTACGTATCAGCGAGCGACTACCTGCTGCAGCACATGAGGAAACGTTTTATTCAGTCTTCTGAAATCAGTTCAACTCAGCTGCTTTTCCTTTTTGCAAGACAGCATGGTCACTAGCCACAAAAAGAGAAACTCTGTAATGAAATCCTTTATTAACGTGAACTCTTTCAAAGTCTTTTGTGCGACATGCATGAGTTGGTATTCTCTGAGACTTGTTAATATCACAACAATGGCTCAGAAGTGCCTCCAATCCTGGTGCCGAGTCTTGACCCCGAGTCTCACATTTTCTCTTCCTTCTCGCTGAATCTGGGCTACGTGGGCAGCAGGGCGGAGTACACTACTGTATACACAGAGAGCTGAGCGACTGCATGATTTATACCTACTGACTGCCCCCAGCTGTTACAATTGCCAGAGCCAAGACTAAGCATGCATAGCTGAATTGGCCCGTGAGATGAATTTAAACCTCCACAAAATGAGGACTGACATCAAAAAAAGAGATCCAAACATGCACATCATGTTCATCGCTTAATGACCTGCATGGGAAAATGGCTGCGTGAAAATGTTAATTACTAATTTCAGTTGGCAGCAATAAAGTAGAACACCTCTTTCTCACCCTTTTGACCGGAACAGCCTCTTTGGGCCGCTAAGGGAGAGGCTGTTATAGACTGTCAGCTTACACAGAAATATGACAGCCTTTATGTGAGAGTAATGAAGGCGTACAAGGGGAGTGCGTCCGTTTCAAAATATTGTTTCATGCCTTTACCGAGAGAGAGACAGAGAGCCGTCTGGCGCAAAGTGTGAAAGGAACACAATGAGTCATTGTGGAAGGGGAGGGGACAGGGAGAGCACGTCGGGGGTTCACAGAGAAGGGAAGCAATATTATTCTGAAGCGCCCACTCAGTCTACCAAATCTACCGCTGCACACTGACTGAGTCATGGGAAGCACGGTGATAATTTGACACCTGTTGATCAAACAAGCCTGCGGACAGACTGTGGAGCGAAAAGACGGCTTTCACATGGGTTGCTTATTATTTCCATAAAATTGTGTTTGGATAGGAAGTGTTATACTTCCTTTACTCTGTGTTTTGGAAATACTTCATTTTCTTGGCCTACATTTAGATCTAACAGCACAATCTCAACCATTGACAATCACCGCTACATAAATTAAATATTAATGTTTATTATTTTGGAGTGATCTATAAGGTTTAAGTTACAAAGGGAAAAAATGAAGATTTATACTTGCAGCCATGCCAGAATATTTATTGTGCGGTCAGTTATTCAAAATTGCACTTATGGGCAAATGAAATTGAATCTGTGTACATAGACACAAATTTCCCTTTTTTTTTTTTCATGAAACTCAGCATGACTTTCAACAACGTATTTTTTTTCCTACGAATGCCCAGCAACACGTGACGCATGTGTCAATTTCCGCTCCAGTCTTTTCAAAATAAAACTAATTAGGTTTAGGAAAAGATCGACTTGGTTAGGTTTAGGCAATAAAATCATGGTTTGGGTTAAAATAACACCTGAAGTGGCATAACTTAAGTAAAGAAATTACATGATAAAAACTATTTAGCTTTGGAGGAAAAGATCGTGGTTTGGCTTGAAATAACTCCGGAAGTTTCATTACTTGTGTACGTAGGCTACGGAACTTACGTGATAAATAAATCAACATTGACATCTGGTTTTAAACGGGACAACACCAGTCTCCTGGGCAAAAGTCCAGTATTTTCCCATCCACCCCAACCTCCTTTCCTGGTTTACGATTACGTGAATTACACACAAATTGATTTTGTGTGATATATATACGAATTACAGTACATTACTTTTCGTAGATATAGCTACGAATGGTGTGAGACCAGCCTGTGCGACCACAACACTGACATCATTATCACCATTTGAGTTGATACGACAAACACCTTAGCTATCAGTTGCTTATCGACACATCCAGCAGATACAGAGTAACATTAGCATTCAGGTGTTTCTGACCTTATTTACTCTCTTTTTTAGCTCCGCTTTTGGTCTCCACCATCTTCTGAGCAAAATATCGGTCCCTTTACCTGCAAAATGCTGCACTATGTTCACCAGTTAGTTGCTAACTGTCTCTCTGTTGTTTGGTGCTGGGATAACTGGATATAGCAGTAGGTTTACTCAAAGCTCAAAGGCATATTGCTTTATGGCATAGAACATGCAAAGAGCACTGTTACGCTAGTGTAGAGGGTTTTTTTTGCAATATAAGATGGATCAAGTCTAGGCTGTTCTTGGCATCCTGAATCACTATAACTAATAAGAGGAGAGATTCAACATAGAAGTGTAAGGATGAGACACTATGCGTCAGGAAAATCGCACGTATTCATTTTGAGGAAAAGGTAGAAAATGCTGATGTTGGGAAAATATTGTGTGTGTGTGTGTGTGTGTGTGTGTGTGTGTGTGTGTGTGTGTGTGTGTGTGTGTGTGCGTGCGTGTGTGCGTGTGTGTGGTGGTTTTGAGTTTAAACCTCTGCTTTTGATTTCCATGCCTCTGATAACATTTCATCTCCAGCGGGAAAACAGTTTATCCGGCCTTCCGGAGTTCGATTTAATGGAAGCCTTCAGGCGGCGACGGTGTGAGGACCGCTCTGCATGCAGACCATAAATGAATCAGTAAATCGTTTTCAAGCAACGCCTTCAAAGACAACTCTGAGCTCAGTGAGCTCACATCTTAAGCCCGTCTCAAGAACATATATCCCAGTGTTTTACTGTGCAGGCTGTGACTCCATGCAAATGAGTCCGTTACATGTGGGCACAATTTAAGCATGAAAGTTACGGCTAAAAACAAAACAGACAAAGTCTTCTGGTGTAAAACACTGAGAAAACTTTATGCCTTAAAATTGTGAGCAGAAGTACAGAGTGCATTCAACTATTACCACTTTAAAATACAAATATTTCTGGCATGTGGAGTTGTAGAATGTCATTAGGCTACGATAACAAACCAAATCCTCTGGCTGCATAAAAATAGCTAAAGTATGTCTATATTTTGACATCAGACAGAATTGGGACGGTTGTTTTCTCTCTAATAAATACACATCTGTGTATTTGCTGGCAGATTGAACCCCAAAGCAATGCCTGTTGCTACTTCATGCAAATAAAAAACATTCAGACAGTCAAATGTATATATACAGAAATCAAACAAGAACCAATACGCTTTAAATAAGGTGACAAAACCTCAGTTTGTATTTACAATAAATATGTTGATGACCATATAACATCCTTAAAAAAGCCTTTATATTCTGAACAGAACATGGCCCGTTGTCCAACATATTCTAAAATGGTTAAAGCAAAAAGGTTTGTTTGAGAAATACTGATCGCAAAATGTCCTCAGTCGTTTAAGGGGGCAGAGGCAGAACTATTATGTGCCAGTTTATGACCACGACAGTTATCAAACACTGCTATATCAAGTGTTTTGTAACCTAATAATTTATAAAAATGTGATGATTAAAACATGATGGACAACAATGTATCGATCAATAAACAATATTATTAATGAGAAATTCCACTTGTATTACAGGAATGACGCAGGACATGTATGAATAAAGTATGCACTGTATGTCAACCCTGTAGTTATTATTGGGAATATTGATATAAAAAGAAAGTCAAGAGAGGAAAACCCATCAGGGTGAACACAGGTCTTCAATCTGCTTGGGATTTAAGAAAGTCACCATCTCCCGAATGCCGTCTTCACAGATTGTGGTCGGAGGAGCTGTACTCAGATTATCTCCCTCCTCTTTAAATTTTCTCCATGTCTCTGGAAAAAAAAAAAAAGTTGAATTAATATAAATCTGTCACCAAAACCTAAAATTAGTTTCACCGAATTGCACCGAAAGGCATCATGAAACAAACCTTCATCAAGTGTCGTAAGTAATGTGTAATTTTCTGGATGATCCACGATATCTTTTCTTTCAACGTCACCAATTTCCATTAATTGTAAAACACCTGCATGAATAAAGAACACAGATGAGAGACATACATGCATGCAACAATACTGTGTATTTGTCTTAAAGGAATAGTTTGACAGTTTGGAAAATACTTTTTTCTTGCAAAGGTATACAGGTGTCGTTCCAACACATCTGCTTGTGTTTCTTTTAATCGGGAAATACTGTGTGCTTCTGTGGAGAATAATAAACCCACAGTACTTTCACTTTGTTTCACGGATGTAGTGATTTGTTTCGTCGGGGTGAAATTGATTTCTGTTTCCGAGATTTCTTCTACGTTTTCTTTACATTGAGGTTTGCTAAATGTGACACTGCCTCCTAGTGGACACGTAGCCAGTCCGTACAAGTATAAAACAACCACATAGGTGCGAACGTGCACAAATGACACCTGTCTGTGTTCAATTACGTGCAGCCCAGAAAAGCATAATTCCAGTTTTAGTTGAGAAGACTCATATCACTCATGTCAACACGATTAATATGAAGGTGCAGCCAGCAGCCGGTTAGCTTAGCTTAGCATAAAGACTGGAAACAGGGGAAAACAGCTAGCCTGTTAACAACATCCTTCGACTAGCACCTCTAAAACTCATTAATGAATTTGTTTTTTTAATCCATACAAAAACAAAGTATAACATTTCTGATTTTATGGCGAGTTTTATGCTAGACTATGTCTCGGCTAGCTGTTTCCCCGTTTCCAGTCTTTATGTTAAAGCTAAGCTAACTGGCTGCTGGATGTAGCCTCATATCTAAAGGACAGATATCAGAGTGGTGCAACGTATCCTCATACAGCGCTCCGTATAATATCTTTGGAAAAGTTATTCCTCATTTATTATTTATTATTATTATTTCCTTCGAATGCCCAGCAACATGTGACGCCCGTGTCAATTTCCGCTCCTTACATGCATACAGTCTTTTCAAAATAAACTTCCATCTTTACAGGAAATAAAAGGTTTGGGCAACAAAACTACTATGTTAGGTTTAGAAAAGGAAACTTTATTTTAGTTAGGTTTAGGAAAAGATCATGGTTTGAGTTAAAATTACTCCAGAAGTGGCGTAACTAAAGTACGGAAGTTACATGACGGCAACAAAACTACTTAGGTTTTGGAAAAAGTCGTGGTTTGCATTAAAATAACTCTGGAAGTGGCGTTACTGAAGTACGGAAGTTACATGGCGGCAACAAAACTACTTAGGTTTTGGAAAAAGTCGTGGTTTTACGTTAAAATAACTCTGGAAGTGGCGTAACTGAAGTACGGAAGTTACATGACGGCAACAAAACTACTTAGGTTTTGGAAAAAGTCGTGGTTTGCGTTAAAATAACTCCAGAAGTGGCGTAACTAAAGTACGGAAGTTACATGACGGCAACAAAACTACTTAGGTTTTGGAAAAAGTCGTGGTTTGCGTTAAAATAACTCTGGAAGTGGCGTAACTGAAGTACGGAAGTTACATGACAAATAAATAAAACGTTGACTTCTGGTTTCACACGGGGTACGAACACCTGTCTACCGGGTGAAAGTCCAATGTTTTTTTACCTGTCCTCCCTACGTGCCGTTTGTCGCTCTTCATACCTGGTTCACAATTTCATGGATTACTTTTGAATTGTTTTCGTGGGATACATAATAATTACAGTGAATTACTTTTCGTAGGAATAGCTATGAGAACAAGCCTGAATGGTATCAATCTTCTCATTTGTCAAACTATCCCTTTAATATAGTTCCCACTAGTACCTTCTACATTCTTCCACACTTGCACTTCAACCTCAGCAGTACTTTGTCTTTCAACAGCAATGATCCTGACTGTGTTGGGTGGATCAACCTTCA
>CAKAKQ010039320.1:15034-27567 GCA_916700675.1 Helicolenus avius
TTTGGGAAACACTGATCATCATTTTTCACCATTTTCTGACATTTTATAGACCAAAAAATAGAAAAAAAATAATGGACAGATTGATTGAAAATGAAAATAATCATAAGTTGCGGCGCTTCTTTAAAACAGATCAGAAAGGAAGTCATATCTCTAACCAGATCTCATTTATAACTGTACAAAGAAACTAATCCACACTATGAAGTTATTTAAAAAGTGCAAGTAAGTAATTTATTGTTAAGAGTTTAGATGCGTAGCCGAGTTTAGTGAAGGAACTGGTATTGACATTGAGACCTGCGGTGATATCCAGGGACACAGCGCCTTGCTCCATCGTACCCTCTCCCTGATGAGAGTTTTTGAAAAGCATTGACAAGCACCTGACCCTGAAAGAGTGATTTAATGGAGCTGCACCCTGTAACGCTTTGAGTCATACCTTTCCTTTAGGCTGTTTGTGGTTTTTCTATGTGCTTGTGTGTGTTGTCTCAATATGTTGTTGAACAACCAGCTCTATGTAGTCAGCTGTCCGGTGCAGTGTCGATGTCATTAATCACGGACCCAACACGGCGGAGAAAGGGAGTGAGGAGGGAGAGAGAAAAGGGCCGGGCTGGAGCTGTAATCTGCACAAGGCACCTAGGGAAAGACGTGGAAGATGTGAGGAGGAAAGAAACAAAGAAGAGGGCAGAAATGGAAGCAGGAGTTGAACAGAGAGAGAGGTTTAGAAATGAGAAGCAGAGGGAAGGAGGTGGTGACCAGTAGTGGAGGCCTTTTGCTCTGAGCATTGGTTTCATCCAGTTCTTCTAAGTTTCTCTACTTTGTCTTGTATCCATAGGGGTAAACATTACTGCTGCCATTCTGCACCGGCAATGAGATGAAACTGCCTTTCTCCATTTTGTGCTTTTGATTACCCCTCTTTGTGTTTGACCCTCGGCCAGAATGTTGTTTTCATATGAAATACATCACATTGAGAAAAGTAAGATGTTGGACCTCATTGTTGTCGGAGATCGTTGTTTGCATGATTCTGTTTAAATCAATCTAAAATAAAAACCATAATAGCAAGAGCATTTATTCTTTTTGCAGTGGAAAGCTAAGGCTTCTGTCATGCTTGTGATGACTTCATTGCCTTACATTATGTGCGGTACAAAACACAATGACAGTGCGCTGTGGCACCAGAGTATTGCGCCACGGGCAGCTGTGGGAGATCTCTGTTTGCATGGTCATGTTTAAATTGATGTACGTATAATAAAAAACATAATAGCTAGAGCATTTATTATTTTTGCAGCAGGAAGCTAAGGCTTCTGTCTTTTGCATCATCACATTATACGCTGATGATGACGTCATTAAATGAAGTTATGTGCGGACTGCAAAACTATCAAAACTATCAAAACACCATTGCACTTTATCTGCTCATAAAAATTCAAATAACTTATGGAGTGTTAAGAAATATTTTGTTCATGTTTCTATATTTAGAAATCTTTTGGATCAATTTGTTTTGTGTGTTTATTTAGTAACATTTTAGGAAAAAACATGTCAGATTTTTGTATATATTTTTTTTAATTTATGACTTTTATTTATGAATTTCAATACTTTTTGACTGACATAACCTTTTAGCTCAGGTTGTACAGAATTTAGGGATATGAAGCATTTGAAGATACGCCAAGAAGTGACATCACAATAAGCAAAAATACCAGTGTAGGCACCCGCGGACCATTTCTATTACAGAGTTTAAAGGTTTAAAGTACAAGATGGAATATTAAAAGTGAATAGACTAAATCAAGTTGCGCTAGTCTGAATAATGTCCTTATTCCTGATGGACAAAATGTTACACACTTGATTCGCTTTTATTCATTTACAATGACTCAATGAATCCATTGTACTTCTGACTTCATTTAATTCAATGGTGATAGCTGTGGGACTGACACCTGCAGCCAACATTTAAAGACGCAGTCAGAAACTCTGTGCATATACTATCAGTAAAATAGATAGTGGTCAGCAGGTATCAACGTTATTCACGCATTGAGTTGATGATTCGTTGTGTCCTGTGTTATAGGAAGGAGATTTCCTGGTTCGGACTCACCATGTTGAATACTGCGACGGGGGGATTCTGGACCCCGATGATATACTCAGTGATCTGGTGGAAGACAAGGACAAGGTAAGAACCTCTCCATGCAGTGTCATGTTTTGTGTTTATCGGATTAAAAGCAGGAGCAAAGTAAATGCAGCGATTGGTGAGATACTTCATTGTGAACGAGGAATCCAGTGGTTTTATGTGACTTTAAGCTGACCACAAACAACATTTATCTTCTTAGTTAATACCCGTGAAGTGAAACTAACACGTGTGAGGTTAGACTTAAATAGCCTTTAATTAAAAATGGCTTGTTTCCTGAATGGCCTGCATGTGACTAACCCAATGACGGACAGCTCTCGTTCTCTACAAAGAGCTGCACAATCACTGTATTTAATGCAACCATCTTTATACCTCAATCCCTTTGAAACCTCTCATTTAATGCATATAATCCTTTTGATTTATACCTATTAATAAGTCACATAACGCTGTGTATGTGCTTGTACGACTGTTTGAGCAGGTATCTCTGCCTGATATGTGTGTGTGTGTGTGTGTGTGTGTGTGTGTGTGTGATCACACTGTAGAGTATTGAGCTGCAGTGGCCTATAAGCCACTCCCTTGGATAGAATATTGCCTCACAAGCAAAATTCAAAGGGAAAAGGTTTTAACTTGCCTTCAGCGTTCGGCAGTGTCATTAGCAATTCACTTTTGGAGACTTTGCAAACTCAATCCATATATCCCGTTTTTCTTATTTTTCCCCGGAGGAATGTGTCATTTTTCATTTTCGCCTTTGGAAAAAGTCTAGTTTTTTTTATTTTTTTTATATATACTGTCACATAGACTCCGGCGTTATTGGAATGTGATAAATGGCTTAGATTAAGGGCTTTTTGAACCACGACTTAGGACCTTAAATAAAAATCTGCAACCCTTCTCTCGGTGGCTGCGCACATTAAAACAGTATCAACATGTTTTAATGAGCCCGTGTCCTATGCTGAACTGAATTTTTCATTTAGGTCACAGCTTTAAAAAAAAAAAAAAAAAAAAAAACTCGGAAGAACCTACTGGCTAGAAAATGTAATGCACAGTATATTTCCCTGTCCTCGGTTCATACTGTATGCCTTTAAGGATGCATAAATACTGCAGGTCCTCTGAACTAATTAAGAACAAAGTTGCATCGGTTGGCAGTTTCTCTCGGGGCTGAAAGAACCTTTGGGAAAGTGATCTCTCTCTCTCGTTCTCTAAACAGGAGTCTGTTCGTGTCAAAATATTCATTCTTATGGTTCAGATGTTGGTTTTTAGATCTTGTGACAAAGACAATGTTGTTCACGTGAGTATAGCTAAATGAAATTGTGTATAATTCTGTGTTATAGACACAACAGTAGTCAGGTATCGGGTATTGGTATTGGCTGATACCCAAAGCCCAGGTATCGGTATCAGGAGTGAAAAAGTCAGATCGGTGCATCCCTAACCTGCTGTAGAAATGTGACTAATGAGAACTATCTTAACAGTAAAGATAAGAAATGATATTCCCACATGACATTTTTAAGAATTATTTATAGCCTAGATTGGTCTTTCTGCTGGGTGAGCTTTCCTGATGAGCTCTAACGTCTCAAGGTGGTGGTGGTGGTGGTGGTGGGGGGTTACACGACACACTAAGCTGCAGCCCAGGGCCCATATGACTCTGTGACAGGAGTAATAACAGAGTCAGGAGACCAGCTACTGACCTAGGGGATTACTATTATGAGAGCCTGTTGCCATGGTGTTGTAGAGAGTCAGAGAGCGGCGCACTGGTCCGGCTCTTGGCTTGTTGTCACTCGCCCCTGTGCCACTTCAGAAATACACAATGGAACGGAAGAGGCATTGTCCTCGGCACGCACACTACTCCTCTCTGCTAACAATCCCACAATGAAACGCTCTGTATTTTTATACATGTGAGTGAACAGTCGAGCGACATAACACTACACCTGTCAGTGATGATGCAAAATGATGGTGATTTAGTGTCACCATCACTATGGAGGCAACTATTGAGTGTCTGTTATGTAGTGAATGAGAAAGCAAGGGAATGATTTTGGACAAATGTACTTTTTAAAGGGATTCCAGGGCAGTTTGGCCACATTTGGCACAAAGCCAGATGCCCCTGCTTCCAGGAGGTGGTGGTTTATGCTGTTATGATGGAGATGAAGTGTTCAGCGAGATAGCTACATGTATTGCCCCTTTTGAACATGCACCCTTTCACCTTAATGTGATGGCGATTCATCTGAATAAGCACCCTGGTCACTTTTACGCAAAAGTCACAACGGCAACGTCGCTAGGTCGGACCTGGTAACATTTTCATATCACTTTTTACTGTAGATGGCAGGTCTGAATTGATTGATGGAAGATTAACGTATAGGCTGCAGCAGCAGAAGGTAAACCATGCAGCGAGAGAAGGCGGTAACTTTACAAGATTCACATTTTTAAGATCACTGTAATAAATATAAATGCTCTCAATCTTCATCTCTTATGCACAAAGAAAATAAAATCACTTTAATGAACTCGGAAACGTTCCGCGACAGAGCTAATTTTAAGTTGTTGAGGAGATTATTTTTCTATCACATCAGTCTATAAAAAAACGGTTTGGCCGGGGAAAAAAAGATTTTGAATCACAATCGAATGTAAATTCACGCATTACCGTTCAAATGCGCTTTCAATACGTACCTCAGTAAGTGAATGCATCGCTGTTTGAATGCACTTCAGTATGTCAGTAAGTCAAAGCATCACCGTTCAACCGCTACTTACCAGTAGTCTGTTTCTAACTGGTTTCTAACTAGGCTTTTAATGACAAAACTATGAGTCCCAGCTGAGTTATCCAATGTGTTCTCAGTCACCACCAGTGAGAGGAGCTCCTCTGCTAAAAGTTCAGTTCACTCTGAAAATTTGTTGAGGGAGCATTGAGTTAAAAAAGAGAAGAATATCCTGGCTAGAAGTCAAATGAAAACATTGGAATGTTTGAATAGAATCAGAATCAGAATCAGAATTGTGTTTATTGCCAGGTGTAAGAGATTTACACTAGGAATTTGCCTTGGTGATGTTGGTGCAAGTAAACAGTATAACAGTATAAAACAAAAGAATAGATAAAGATGTTAAATAAAATAGAATAATAAAAATTGAAATTCTGAGAATATACAATATACAAAATAAGCTATAAACAAAAATAAACATGGTATAAACAGATAGTGCAAACAATAGTAGTAGTAGTAGGTCGAGAGTTAAAGCTGGTTTAGCAGGTTTCTGTATCGAGAGTTACAATTACCGTAAATGTGTATTGTGTGTGATTGGGGCGGTCATACTATATTTATTGACAACTTTCGTATTTTGTCCCGACTGTTACCTGAACTTTCCCTCCTTATATTCACTCAATAACGCTTTTTGTTAATGTCCTTTGAATGCAGTGAAGCCGCACACTAAACAGCACAGAAACCAAATATAAAAGCACATACATACTACAAAAATACACAATTCAATACTGGGATCAAACAAAGTGCCACACACTAATTCCCCAAAACACACATATGGTGAAACACACACACAGACACACACACACACACACACACACACACACACACACACACACACACACAGAAGTAAAGCGAACAGAATGATACCCAGCAATACACACCACACTTCTTCTGAGCACCAGAGATTGCATATGAAATGAAAGTGTGAAATATTCATTGGATTCTGAAGCGGGGCTCTCGTAGTATTACTGAACTGAGATGAATAAATGGCTCCTAATCCCAGATGAGTGTTTTACTGTAGCCAGACTCCCGACTGCCTGGCTTTAGGTTTATAACCACAAAGAAAACAGAGAAGAATTCTGAGGTCTGCTGAAGACAGAGGTCAAAAATACAGTTTAGAAAATCCATGGCTGAAATAGACCCAAGTGAGGCGTTTGAGAGAGAGACAAGTCCACTTTCTGAATGTTTGAGGTGATAGTTATGTACCAACTGTGAGGAAGTGTATATGTCTATATGTTTGGTATCTCTATATTAAGATGCTGCAGTATATATCAGTAATATAACAAACAACTGTGACACTAACATCGGCCCCAGCTGAAAGTGGTACCCTTACCGTTATCTTAATCTTTGTTCGATGAGAGGATTGATATCTATGTATTGTGATGTCTATGTTTCTAGAACAGAGGTGACTTGTCTGGCACATGTTAATCTAAGCTCAGTTTAGCCAAAGACTGGAAGCACGGGGAAACTGATAGCTTATCTGTCAAAGGTACTACGTTTAGGTGCTGTGGTTTCTTTTCTTCCAACAAACCAGCGCTAGATGTTTATTGAAATCGAGTGAGAGAATCAGAAATGCGTTTGCTTTGGGGGTAAAATGCCAGATCAGGGCCTGTGGTGAAGGCACATTGCAAGTGCTTTATTCCACAAAGCAGCATGGTAAAAGGTACCACTTAACTTAGACAATGACTACGTTTACATGTACAGAATATTCTGTTTTTTGCCCTTTTTCCGAAAAGACAATATTCCTACTAAGCTGTTTAAATGGCTAATGAAAAATGAATATTTCACTAATGTTCCTGTTTACATTCAGCTGTGCATACTCCGATTAATGTAACAGGTAGCGGACTTGTTCGACCGTGCAAACACTCCCTCTTTCATTCCTTCAACCACCTTCTTGAAAAGTTCAGTGTTGTGTTATTTGCACATATCCAAAAACCTGTTGATATCCAAATGTTTCATAATGTTTAAAAGTAGGTGTGTTTCTCCTTCCAAATAAAGAACAAGCATCTTTTCAAGGAAACATTGTTCAGTAGCTGGACCCTCAACATGACCCCACTCCCACCTCAAGAAGAAATGATAGCAGGTGAAACAAAATGTAGGGAAACTATTTTTGTGTCTGTGCTGTCAGCAGTAGTGCTCGGTGGTATGACCAAACATGTGTATCACAGTAGATATGAACGGGATGAACCGGTTTACCGCCCTTTGCAAGTTTACCTTTAGACCACCAAACCCCGACTCCCCACCATCAATTCTTTTTCTCCATTACCCTAATGTCTCCCTTACATGTTGTTTTTCGAGCCCACTCGCAGCTTTATGCCAAAGAAAATGAAAAGTAAGCAGGAAGTATGGATTCCCATCAGCAGTTTCTATGTAGCTGGAAGTGTAATTCCTAATGTGTTTTTCCCATTTTGTAGCTATCGCAGAAACAGCCTTACAGAGACCAGGGTTTGTTTAAAAGGTTAGCTGGTAATGGAGAGAGAGGAGGGAAACACCGTTGCCTTGTGTGATATTAATGTTTGTTCTGGGACATAAATAACATATACTCTTGATAAAACACACACACACACATCATCAGTGTTAAAGACGGAAACAATGGAAACAATATTTCTTGTCTGGAGAAGAGCTTGATGCTCGAAACATCACTTGTTGGTAATTAATTATATGTTCATGGGAGCATTATCTGGTGTGCGGACCTTTTTTTTCCTCCGTCTTTTACATGTTCTTCTTTCCACCTAGTATCTATCATCTGCCTGCTTTTCTAAATCTTTTTTTCATCAGTGTTAAACATAAATATTCCCTTTAAAGCATGCACACACATGATCACAGCAAGCATCCATTTACAGTACCGTCACTTTTTTTTGTTCACTGATGCACACAATGCATGCTATGAGTTTATTAGCGTGCATAATGTGTTTGTTCATACATAGTGTATGTACTTTGCACAAACAGTACGCTTAATATTATTGATCAATGTAAAGGAGACTAATTAAAATCTACAATTGGTCATCACAAGTTTAAACGAAACAGCTCAAGTTGAACTTCGTCTTTTTAACACTTTAACTGTCGTATGTGGAGTGTGAATTAACAATGGGAACCCAAACGCAGAGAGACAGGCAGGAAAGTAGTAAAATAAAAGCGAGCTTTAATTATAAAAAGCTGAAAATCCAAATAACAAAAAAAGGCATGCAGGGGAACAAAGTACAAAAGAACAAAAAACAGCAAACAACAAGAAACCAAACAGGACAAAACCAAAAATCACAAACCAGGGAAACACGAGGAACACCAGGATCAGGGAACATCAAAACGGAGGACAAGGTAGACTGGGCTGGAAAGACAAACGAACCGACAAGGACAGAGGGGAACACACAGGCTTAAATACAAGACATGATTACACACAGGTGAAACAAATCAGGGCGGGGCAGACAATCAACAAAAGGCGGGAAAACAAACAAAGGTGGGAAGTAAAACCAGACATGACAAAGGAGGAGTGAATTACAAAATAAAACAGGAAACAGAAAACCAAATACAAACCAAAATCACAAACATAACTAATAACAAAAGACTGACAAAGCCAGAACATGACATTAACACATGAAGACACACACCCAGAAGAGCTGTATGGCAAAATTCAGATTATTAATTTGGACAATAAACTTACCATTTATCATAAATGTATCATTCGCATCAAATAATAATGATGTAATATCAGTGAAAGAAACCTGTAAGCCTTGAAAACCCATACTACATTATCATGTTTGACCCATTTAGACCACAAGCTGGCCTGGAAATAGGTTGTCTCTCCACGAGCAGAGTTTTAATCATCAGTAATTGTGCCAATCATTATTTATCCTATTGATATCTCGAAACACACATGCATGGTGCATGGTTTGATTGTATTCCATCCTTATTCAGATGTAGATACCATTAGCCTTTACCAGGACTTCATGCTGGTCTGCTTCTAGCACAATGATTTTATTCATGACTGAATGTACTTCACTTTCCTCAAAGACATTTTTCTATTGCCCCTTTCACACAATATCAATATTCACGATGGAGGATCCACTTTTTGCTGTGGTTTAAGATAGATCTCTACAGTAAATACCCAATTCTGAAAACCAGAGTTGAGGTATCGGAATTGGTATTAGGAGAGAAAAGCAAAGCAGGTCTATATTTTCTTTTCATTTTTTCATAATTGACACCATACTGCATGGTATATTCAGTGTTTTGAAAACTTTCTTGTATCTTTCTGCTGATCAGCTCCAGTATAAACTTGTCACAGATTAGTTTATTAGCACAGAAACCTGGTATGAACGTCAGGAGAAAGAAGGGTTTGTGCGTTATATGGTGTTCCTGGGGCTCTGCACTGGGCACCTTCTCAGAGACATTTCCTTCCGTCAGGCCTACAATGCCATAATAGTGTACTTTTCTGGAAAACTGTTTGTAAATTGCCTTGTTAATCCTGTTAAAATGCACTTTGAATTGATCAAACTTGAAGCATGTCTGGCGATTATACTGTCTGGCTGGCTGATGAGATGAAACAACCTCAAACAGTCTGACTTGGAGACGTTAGGATGGACAGTTGGTGGACTCAAGCCAGCTCAGTGGGGAGTGCGTTGTGTGTGTATGTGTGTGTTTGTGTGGATTTGCACCCACGGGTGTATATGTTGGTTTTTCCAGTCAGCCAAAACCATTTGCTGGAGAAGACAATCAGGCCAACAGTTCATCTCTCAGCTTCATTAATATTTAAATAATGCTCTCATTTTCTCTCTTTCTTTAACTTTCTGACTGTCTGATTTCCTTTCTGTTTTCTTGGCCCATCTTGCCATGACATCGGGGCTGTGGAGGGGGGTGGTTTGGGTAGTTGGGTAGCAGGAGGAGGATCATGGTAGGGACAGACAAACTGGCATTCATACAGACATGCGTCTGTGGTGTTGGCATCTTGACAACAAATTTAAATTGGCTTTAAAATGTGCAAGGGAGTCAAAACGTTATACTGTATTAGACCCCGATCAGACAGAGTGTGCTTTAGCAGCATGGGGAAGCTTTTTGGAATAGTTTTAAATGACAGTGAAGCATTTTGAGCGCTGCTTTTGCCGCTCTGTGTGCCTCACGTTTTTACAGGAGCGCCCTGAACGCCTCAAGTTGAAAAAAGTTCAACTCAGTGCCGAAAAGTACCCAACATCATTAGTGTTTTTCTGTCATTGTGGTGACTTTTGCTGGATACCCGGTGCTATATGACTTTACCAACTGCAGTTACCATGATCTGAACAGAAAAAAAGCGGGCCTGAAGGATGTTGCTGGATACCTGGAGCGACTGTTTACGAGTTTACCAACTGTAGTTACAATGATCTGGACAGAAAACAACAGGTCTGGAGGATGTTGCTGGCTTGATACCCGGAGCTACTGTGTACGAGTTTACCAACCGTAGTTATCGGGATCTGAACAGAAAATAGCAGGAGGCAAATTAGTGCGGTACTTGAGATTTTGGGCAAGTTGTTTTCATTAATTTAAACTGTACTATTAACTTTTTGGGTAGCGTACAGTTCATGGTTTGTAACAAGGTAACGTTAGCACTCATTTGGTGGCTGCCTAGAAACCTATAAAATAAAAAGACGCAACAAAAAGGCAGTGCAGTGCCTCGCGTTTCCCACCTTCAAAATAAAATGAAATGAGGAGGTCAAAGAGAAACTGAACGTGTATCAGGGTGTCAAATTGGACTAACTCAGCACACGTTGAGGAAGTGTTTGAGACTACGGAAGTGAAACATTACCTGCGTTTAGGCTTTGTTCGGCACTTCAGCTTGTATTTTTCTCTTCTTGTTTTTCCCCATTTGAATGTCTTCCTCTAACCCACATGCTAATCAAAGGTCAGAGATGGGCCAACTGTCAATTTCTGAATATGTTTATTCTTTTTTTATTTTTTTTATTAAAACAATTAAACTCTTTTCCTCCTCTAACAAATCTAATCCTACTTTGAATTGATTTCACCGCCAGTTAAAACCTAAATAATTAAAATAATTAAAGGTCACAACAATACCAGAATCATTAACAAAGTCGCCAGATCTCTGATAATGAGGAAATTATTCAGAGCAGGTTCCCGGTTATCAGCAGGCCCTTCCCTCCCTTCTGTGCTCTCTAATTCTACAGTTTTCCATTACCATGATCGTGCAAACTCTGAACAACACAAGCTGCTGCTCCTAACAGATGCAGCTCTGTAAAACTTGCTAATTTATTTCTGTCTTTCCGTCTAAGCACTGCCTCTGTAACTTATAGCATGCACGCGCATTAATGCTATATTTGCCAGACGTGATGGTTCTCGATACAAATGAATCAATTAAGGGCTTACAAAAATGTTCGTTTAGCAAGTGCGAGTGAGAAATGATAATGCCGGGCTGCTGCACAATTTATTTCGACGCGCACCTTCACACGCATAAACACATGTGCAGAAGTAATTTGGCCGAGCTAATGTAGCCTATGTGTTGCATCGTTTGCAGATTGATTGCTGTCATCACTGATTGTGTGAACTCGTAATA
The DNA here is from genome assembly GCA_916700675.1 of Helicolenus avius. NCBI lineage: Eukaryota > Metazoa > Chordata > Actinopteri > Perciformes > Sebastidae > Helicolenus > Helicolenus avius. The sequence goes on from CAKAKQ010039320.1 coordinate 26,403, forward strand.
GCATCTACAGAGGAGCTGGAATATAATCGTAGACATTCATCATTACAGATCATTTTAGTTTAACTTTCTATAAGGCAATTAACTGTGGGGTTAATAGCTCTGTTTGGTTGGAAAACACATTTTTAACTTCAAACATAGTTTTTCTTTTTCTTTGGAAAGTATTACAGACAATTAATTTAATATTTTGTGTGCTAGTATGTTGTCATATGTCTGTGTGTTTGTATGTTTGCAGCCTGTAGCAAGGGTAAGTGGAGGAGTGGTAGGATATTGGAAACCCAAGACACTTGTAGAGGCCATGAAAATGCATGGAAAAAGAGACTGACTTAGCTTCTGGAGATGAATGGACAGGTCGAATGAATACTGGTACTCTTAGGCAAAGAAAGAAACATGAGGAAAGGAAAGCCATTGCACCTTTATTTATGAAACAGCAAAACGGAGGCTCCGTAGTCCGAACCAAGACGTCAAATTGTTGTATTACTCCTTTCAACCTTGACGAAGGCAACGCAGACCAGATCCACTCCTTCCGTTCTTATCTTTTCTGGACACAGTCTAACTTCAGATCTAGTTACGTAGTATGTAAAGTGAGAAAGACCACTCATGTTGGGTGGGTGGCGAGGTGGATGGGTCCAACAAACATAGGACCTACCAGCGGGAGACTCGTGTTCGAGACCGGTGTTTTGTTTAGCAAGTTCCATTAGTGACGTCTGACATGTGTTTCCCGTACTGATGTTACATTGTTTCCGTGCATGTTTTTACTCAGTTTACGTACTTATTTGAAGCTCAACCATGATGTTTTCCCTTAACCTAAGTGGTTTTCTTGCCTGATCCTTAGTCAGTGACCATGATGTTTTCCCTTAACTTCACAAAGTGGTTTTCTTGCCTGAACTTAAGTCATTGGCTTTGTTGCACCCTGCTGGTACTGCATGTTAATATAGATGTGTAATATTCACGTATTTGAGAGGCAAAACGTGACACGCTCTCCTCTATTACACGCTTTGGCATGATATCGGGTTGACACATAATATTCACAGCCAAGTATTTCTCATTTTTAACATAAATCTGGCATTGTCTGAATATGTAGAAAATGAAGTTATTCATATATAGCATGGGTTGTGTATGGAAATCTTTAACCCTCTGTCTTACAAACCTTCTAAGCCTGCTCTCT
>CAKAKQ010039323.1:0-13345 GCA_916700675.1 Helicolenus avius
ACACCGCCAGCACACCCGGCGGAAGAAGACACACTCATAAAAATGGAGCGTGTGTGTCACTTTCTTCATACAGGCCCACACTCTATAAACCTTGTGCCTGCCTAGTACAGGGCCCGACAATATGTTTCAAGTACTTGAAAAATCAAGTAATATGAAAGGTAGATAGTTTGATTTTTTAAAAACATCCAGGATGAAAGTGTCATTTTCTAATCCTTTGTACAGCTGTTTGCTTTGTAGATTGTTTCTCCTACACAGTAGCTAAGTGATGGAAAGGAATCCAAATCAGATTTGTGAATCATCCTTATGAATCAGCCCATTCATATTCCCAGGTGTAAAATACCGACACATTATCAGTCCCCTCGGCGTGTGATACCAACGCACGAGGCTCGCTGTAGTGTCTGTATGAGACGGACCAGACTTTTAATTAACTACAATGTGAACCCATCTGCAGCTATGTTAAACGCTCGAGGAAAGTGCACAGGGAGTGACAGAGTTGATGTAGTTTAAAGAGCGAAAAGAAACAGGTGGTGGGAGGGAGGGGGAGGCTTTCATCCAGGAGACCGCTGCATTAAAGGGACAGTGTGTAGGAACTGGCGGTATCTAGCTGTGAGGTTGCAACTTCTCCCGTATTCTAAGCGTCAAACAGATCCTCCTAATTGCTGCACACTGGTCCTTTAAGTTCCACTTTCACGTTACAGTCAGCTGTTTGTTTGTGTCCCGCGTTCACAAAGTTTAGTTTCATTTTCACTTTACAAGCCTAGTCATTTTAAGCCCAACCATGTAGTTCTTTCCTAAACCTAACTAAGTGTTTTTTGTGTTGTTTTTGTTTGAATTCACCACGTTAACCCTGTGCTTACTGATGCCGAGGGGGTTTGACAAAGCATGTGACGAGTTGGGGTGAGAACGTATTGCACAGCGGGCTGTTGGCGTTGGCTAGGAGCCCCAGTAAGATGGACAGTCTAAAGTCTTTCACACTTTAAAATAAACTATTGTACAAGTGAGCTTGCATGTTTTAGCATACACACTACTAATCCTCTATACTCAACACCACAGCTGACTTTGTTAAACCTTGCTGCTGTGATTTAGGAACTATTCATTTTGACTATTTCAGCCATCCATTGGATGTCATTCATTTCTGTACAACATGAACATGAACTGCAAAAACGGCAAAAATGAATGCAGACTTGATGCTCACTGTGATGGATTACACAAGAGTTTACTAATTGATTTTCACACAGTAAGATTTAATGGGAATGAATAGAAACAAATTGCTGCCTGAAACAATAGCAAAGTGTATCCAAAAAACTGCAACTGTAGAACATGCCATTGTCAACAAAGAAAGACTAAAGCCAACAGTGCATTAGTCACACAGGTCACAAAAATGGAGTTTCATTCTGTAATTTCCTGTAAAGTTTTTTTTTACTCAAACAGGAAGAAATAGAGCATTTGTTTGGGACAACAAACAAATGCTTGTTTTATTGTGTGTCCTTGCAGACTGCAAGGACACACAATGAAATGTGGAACATACAAACCATAAGCACCCCTCAGATTGAGCTGAAAGCCCATGAAAACACCCACAGAATGCATCCACTTTCTTGGACTGTGTGAAGGGGGCGGGCGGGGAGGGGTGACAGCCGTTAACAGTAACAACACATTTTAAATTAGACATGATATCATATGAGGCAGCAGAAAAGAAAAGGTCCAAAGAAAGGCTAACAGAAAAAAAAATCAACTAACCAATTTAGAAGCTTCCTAAAGAACAATCCACAAACCAGAATTACTTAATAAGATTACTGCTCTACGATATGAATATAATTCCATCATGTCTAAAGGTGTTTCAAAGTGTTCTTGTACAGGTCAAACAGAGGTACTTTGAGCTGGGTGAAAAATCCCACAGATTACTAGCTCGCCAGCTAAAACAATCCTAGGCCTCAAGAGCTGTACATCGTATCCAGTCAAAAGATGGCACTTAACTTCCAGACCAGTCACAGAGGGCACCAGAATCAGATGTTATGGAAAAGTTTTTTGAACAATTCAATTTACCAAAACTATCAGAGGACTCAGTAAAAGCACTGAATGCTGAAATCCATCTAGAAGTCATCTCCTCCTTCTGCGGGTCCAGATGGCTTTAGTTCTTTAAAGTATTAGTCTTTGCTTTTACGTATGTTAAACCACTCCAAACTGAACTCAGAGCTGCCACCTACTCTATATAAAGCAAACGCATCACTGATTCCAAAACCAGGCCGTGACCCTGAGGTGGTTTCATGATATCGCCCCATTTCTCTGTTGCCCATTGAAACAAAAATTCTTGGTAAAGTTCTAGCCAACAGACTAAAGGAATGCTTATGTCCTATTATACATCCTGACCAAACTGGCTTTATGCCAGGTAGACATATTATATTTTAATCTGCGGCGACTTTTCAACATTTTATACACTAAACATACAGATTAGGCTGCTGTTGCCTCATTAGACGGACAACGTGCATTCGATCAGGTGGAGTGGCCAATCGTTCAGCCAAAGTTCATGCACTCTGAAACAAGATGCTTCAAGAGTAGTGGCAAGTTTGCCAAGTTAATGGCAGTTATCACTGTTTTAGTTGGTCTGCTTGAATTGTACAAATGTTTATACACTTAATCTGCATCACACTCAACCTCACACACTAAACACACCACCATGCCCACATGCATGTCATATGGTTAGAACAAGGTGGTGTACGGTCTAAGACCTGCTCTATATATAAAGCGTCTCGAGATAACTTCTGTTATGATTTGATGCTATATAAAAATAAATTGAATTGAATTGAATTGAATAGGACAAAAAGCCTATGACAATAAGAAAAATGTCTTTAAAAGTCACAGAAAATAAAATAATGCAGATGTTCTAAAAATGTTATATAGAATGTTGTACTATGTTATTTGTTCATTTAAGAGATAATCTGCTACTCAAGTTTATGCAATTTAACTACATTACTTCAAGTTAAGCAGTAATCTTTTATGCCTAGACTTCCTCTTGTATGGTAAAACCACAGTTTTAAAGCTATTTTGCAAACAGTTATATTCATGTCAAGAGAAGCATGTTAAATAAGGCATTTGTCATAATATTATGTTTTACATTCATACCAAAAAGGCCACTGTCCGTCAGATTTTGAAATTCAATAAAATAGTATTCTAAATGTTCTTTGATGTTGGTGAGTCAATTTTATTTAGTCCTGTTGTCTTAAGTTGTGTGGGCGAATTACACAGTTCTAATTTTTTGAGTGCCAGTAAGATGAACTATTACCTTGAAAGGTTACTTGGCTGCCCTTAAAAAGATGAGTTAATTCAACAAGAGAGCTTAGTTGAGTCAACCTGTATCATTATGTTTACACAACTAAAATGATACATTGATTCAACAAGATGCTTAGTTTAACCAATTTTTATTTTCAAGTGAGTTGGTTTGACTAGTCATTTTATGTTGTCTCAACTAGGATTTAGGTTTGTACAACTTAAAATGTCTTGTTGGTATCACAAAAAAAAGTGTTGATTACATTTAAAGTATAAAGTTGATGGGACTGTTTTGTCAGCTTCACTTATGTGACCCCAACTATTTATTCTAAGTTTAAGGAACCACCGATATATGTACAAATAACTTAAGTTTCTTAGCCTGCCTAAATCAAAATTTTAAGGCAGCCAGATTACAAATTATTTTAAGTTGAATCAACTTGTTCTTTTTTACAGTGTATATGATACATACTCTTAAGAAATTTAGATTTGGATGCTCCTTTATAAAAAGGATCTATATCATTTTTTCACACCCAACAGCCTCAATCATCTCAAATCAAGATATTTCTCCATCCCGTCAAGGCTGCCACCTCTCCCCATTTCTGTTCTCAGTCATTATAGAACCTCTGGCTGCTATCAGACAAAGCCCTCTAATATCTCCCATTGACATGTGTGGATATAAAAACCACCATTCGCTATATGCCAATGACATTCTTTTATACATTTCTAATCCGCAAGAATCAATACCTCCCTCCCTGACTGTAAATAATAATTTTGGCAGTTTTTCTGGATTTTCCAAAATTGGGACAAGAGCGAATTAATGCCCATTTCTACAGTAGTTGATATAACCTATTTACAGTCCACTCCCTTTAAGAAAGCCTTTGATAACTTCTCTTATTTTGGCATGATTGTCATAAAAACATGTTTGTTTTGTTTGTCTGCATTATATCTTTATGCTGAAAATAATAATACAAATACTTCTAAAAAAAAAAAGAAGAAAAAAACAGCAGTTGGTCTGAACCGGTCTGAAAATAAAATCCTGAGTCCTCTTTGTCTGAGACCGAGACAAGACCGAGGGAACGCACACACACACACACACACACACACACACACACACACACACACACACACACACACACACACACACACACACACACACACACACACACACACAGTGTAAGTCTCTGATCTCATTACGAGGAGGCAGTGGGAATCAGCAGGGCTCTAAGTGTATCATGATCAGAGATAACGGCAGCTGGATAACTATTAGCAATCTACAGCTCCCCTTTGGGACTCTACCAGATATCATCAGCCCTTATGAGCCACCACTCTCATCTCCGTAATGACTGGCCTCATTCTGTTGGGATCTATGTGCGAGTGCTCAGGTAAATTGAATGCTACCGTTATTTGTTTGTATTTGGATGATATTTGTTTCTCTGTGTCTGTGCTTTCATAAGTGAAAAGCCTCAGGGTTATTAGGCCATAGGATTGCTCTCTGGATAGCATCAGCTGACCTGCCACACAACTGCATACATACTGTATTGACTATCAGCCATGGCCACTGACAACCATTAGGCTAAATGACTCTAACCTGGCTATAGAGATAGGCTGTGGCCAGCTCAAATGAGAATCAAATGAGAGTGCCTCGGACAGGGGGCCGTATCGATAGTGAACAATGGAGGCCGTGCTGATACAGTTGAATAAGAGAGCAGGGGGAGAAATCGAGCCCTCTGAACTGCAAACACTTAATCGAAGGTGGATAAGGACAGCGAATAGCTAATGTGTGTTTTCATTTGGAAAGAATGAGTGAGATAAGCTGAGCTGCTGGGATTTCTCACAAAGATAGTAGTGATGTTCCTGCATATGAATCCATTATTTGATTGTCTGATTGTCTGACCTCTCATGTGTTTTTGACCTGTCAGTGATTTAGTCAACCAGCTGGGAACCAAAGCCCGGGGAGAAAGTCTCCCTTAAAAAAATCCTATGGTTTTGTGAGTTGTTGAGTTAGGGCTAACTTCATACGTATGCAACGCTGTCTCATTCTTTCCTTCTTTAAGTAAAAACACCTTTGTCCCAGCATGTTGCATGTCTCAGCTCTGCTCATGCATGTGTGTGTGAGGGGGGTGGGTTTAGACGGAGCTCCTGAGGCGATGCTACTTTCAAATGATGCTAGCTTTCCAACATCGGCCACCCTATCTTTAATTCATAAAAACAACACTCCATATCAGTGTAATATGTTCTTGTCCTTATGGTATGATAATAACAAGTGCTTCACAAAAAGTATGCTCTGTGTGGGAAACACATTTCCTCCTATGCATCACTTGTGATCATAACAGCTGATTTCAGGCGCACTGGGATTTCAGCAGCAATGAGCAGACGTCAGTTAAACACTCCAGCTTCTACAGTCACTGCTCCTGCTGCCGGAGAGAAAGCATTGCGACTACTTTCCACATATGGTGCTTAGGGGCATTACGAGGCGTTCACATGTTCACTACGTCATCATTCATTTCAGACAAGGACCCAGCGGGGAACTTCCTGTTACAGACCAACCTCAACTCCAGACGGCAGGCTCTGTATCTCCACATTCACATTGGTGAGTACACTGTTATTATTATTGATAGGAATGATACATAAAACTATGCAAATAAGTTCTAGCAATTCTAAATGACATGAATAAGTTATCTCTTGAGATATGGCTGACATGAAAAAGGCATTTTGTCACACTTTGTGTCTGTAGTCCGAGAGGATTTGAATAGAGAGTTGTGGAGTTGTTGAACTGCTGGCCTATAGGCCTCTTCAGGAGCCCTCTCCTTTAATGGAGAGAGAAGCCCTGCTAAATGTTTGATGATTTAAGACTGTTTCATTGTAAAAGGAACCAGAGCAGAGTGATAACAACACTACATTATTCATAGGGGCCCTCTATCACTGCAGAGAGAGACGGGGAGACAGAGGAAGAGACAGAGAGAGAGAGAGACTGATGGAGACTGAGAGAGACTGGGGGAGACAGAGAGAGACAAAGAGCTTGGGAGGGCAGAGAGACTGACAGGGACAACATTCCACCTCGACTTACAAATGAGCAATCGATGCACAAATCAAAACACATCAATATCACCGACCTTAAACCAAACGAAACTCCTGAAGCTCCAAAAAAGCAAACTTGTTTTTCAGTACGCTGAAGATCTGGTGGACAAAGTGGAGCATGTAGCAGCTAAAGAGACAGACATTTGATCAGGAGTTGGAGAAAACAAAAACAGAGCTAACAGAGAGTGAATATTGGATTAAAATGCATCAGGTGGATGCAAACACAACTCCAAATGATTGCTAATGTTGCTCTGTGGATGTATAAATAAGTATGTTGGCTATTTCCACTTTATAAGGTGATAATATGTCAGATGTTGAGTTTACAGCTTGCCCTGCTGCCCCCTTGTGGCTAAACATATATTACGGTGTCAGTAAAATGATAACACCACCAAAATGCAAAGATGTTAGTCAAGCTCAGTGCGTACATGTCCGCAGCGTCCTGAGAAGAAGCCTAAGAAGGGAAATAAGTGAAAAAGCCCATGGTAAGCCCATGGTGTGTATGGGAGTTTAGGTTTTTAGTTGAGGTACGCAAAGTAGTTAAGCTAATTGCCCAGAATGTGTTGACAATAACAAATTAGGTCCAACTGTGTCAGACTATAAAATGGGGATTTTTTTTCTACCACTGCAAACATAATGATTTGATGACAATTGAATTCCAAGAACCACACTGAGTCAATACCTAAATAGCCATCACCAGCTCAGTGATCTGATAACGATGAGATCAAAATGATACCTTGGCCGCTAACGAGAGGCTAGGCCCTTTGCAGCTGAATGGAGCAGAGGAAAATGATGCCTTCTCTCCCTGATGAGAGTTCTATAATTGGATGTACTGGCCCGCATCTGTGTTCCACCCTGTGGTTCCCACCAATCCATGTGCTTGATCAATGAGCTGCCCCACAGGGTGCTATATGCTGATCAATTGCCAATCTGAGCGCAAAGAGTGAAGGGGTAGGCATGCAAATGAGGGGATTCAAGTTGAACCGCCACATGGGAACCTGAGACTTGATCAATTTATCAATGGTCAAATTTTGTCTAGTTCTTTACTGAAGGCTATGACGGTGGGACTGGGTTGGGTTGGATTAAATTGATTTTAGTTAAGAGCAGGCATAAGAGAGTGAGAGATCACACCTGGACCAAACATGATTAGTCTCATACCCTTTTCCATCAAAATGATTGCTTATATGCAAGTTTACTAAATGCTGGAAAACCCACTAAAAACAGGCTTTAGACTCCATTTCCATTGCCAGTAGATGAGTATGCCTTTCTGTTTTTTTTCCTGGTGTCACGGTCGAAGTCAAGGATGCACCAACAGGGTTAGTAAGAGACAGTAGAAAGCAGCTTGGAGGTCAGTGAAAATGTTACGGTTGTTACTTCCTATCTATATCTGTTATTCAGTCCCTTCAAACTCTAATCGGAACAGTGTTCGAGCGCTCCGACGGAGACGGATGGAATTTGTGGCTGAGATGACAAAGAAAGCACCAGGAATGAATGCCGATTGTAACCTTTCCCACTAAAGACAAAACCCAGCTGTTAGTGGTTGTTGGTGGGAAAGGGGCTTTAAATGGTAAATTTATATATCTCCTTTCTAGTCTTCCGACCACTCAAAGCACTTTACACTACATGTCAGCATTCAGCCATCCACACACACATTCATACACTGATGGAGACTGCCTGTAAGGAGCCAACCTGCCTATCAGGATCTGATCTAAAGACTCATTCACACACATTGATGACTCAGCCTCTTCCGATTGGTGGACAACCTGCTACAGCTGCCTCTTAGATATTCATGTCTACCAAAAACAAACTGCCTCATGCAATGTGTTAAGTCGAGTCGAGTTGAGTCAAGAAACAAAAAGTGGCTGAAATAATCTGTTATGCGTGATCATTGTGTAGAAGAACACACCAGTGCTTTAGCTTGGCGGCTACTCCTGGGTACAGAGTACTTGTACTTTTGATTTTCTTAAAATAATAATAATAAATGATTATTGCCACATTCCAATAAGTGTAAAAAAGCATGTTCTAGTTCTGTTAATGGTGCATGAATGCCTCGACAATTTGCAAGTTATTTTGCTTGCAATAACAACACCTTTGTTGCTTTTGCCGTGTCATATGTACGCCATATAGTCTGTACTGACTGCAATGCAGACGCATCTGCGTGAATATGCTACGCTAAGAGCTAGTGACGTAGATTAAAAAGTGAGTGAGACTGCTTATGATGGGTGGGTCCAACCATAGACTGTATATAAGAAATGGATGTAGTCACCCTGACGTCACCTATTGGTTTGTGGATTGCCGTTTTGAAGCCTCGAGTTCAGCATTTTGCCTGTCGCCATCTTGGTTTTTTGCAACCAGTAGTGACACGAGAGGGCGGAGCTAATTACAACCGAACACTGAATAAGACATTTCAGGCGTTCAAAAAATGTTCTAATTAACTTTCATGAACTGAAAACACACAGTGAAAGGGTTAAAGTTGTAAGACAAAAACGCGGACAACTCCCAGACCGGACAACGCCGTGGTAGCGACCTGTCAATCACAAGGTAGCCCCGCCCTAAAGCATCCCCTGCTTTATGGTCTATCTGACTCTAAATGGGACCATCATTTACTAAATGAACATCATGCTGTATTGAAGAAGACTTGAAACTAGTGATTGAGACCATAAACTCATGTTTACAATGTTTCCTGAGGTAATAAATCAAGAGAGAAGTTGGCTCGTTTTCTCATTGACTTCTATACAATCTGACTTTTTTTTAGCAACCAGAGGAGTCGCCCCCTGCTGGCTGGTAGAAAGAATGCAAGTTTAAGGCACTTCAGCATTGGCTTCACTTCTTAGACCTGGATGTAGTCCACTGGGTCCAACAAACACAGGACTTTTAAACCAGGACACCGGTGGTTGAGACCTGAGTTCATGTCCCAAAGGGTTGTTGAGTTACTTTGAAGTTACGTTACTGACGGTTGTAATTTTATGACTTAGTCTACGTAGTTATTTTCAGCCTAGCCATGATGTTTTTCCTGAACCTAACTAAGTGGTCCTGTTGCCTAAAACTAACTGCGGTCGTTACCATAGTTTTGTTGCCTAAACATAACCAGTACCATTTCACGGTAACTATGTGGCATTAAATGACACACAAAAAGCCTAAAATGTGTTATCATGACATGCAGAATGTACTTAAAATGTCTGTCTGTACAATACACACTGGGAACTCCAGCCTAGAATCCTGCTGTGAGATGAAAGCAATAATCACTGAATTACTATAGCACAATACATCTGTTGTGGATGGATAGTGAATGAGCACAGAGCACAGCCACATGACCACGAGAAGAGCACATATGTTGCACAGAAAGCACACATATTCAATAAGTGTAAGGAAAAGGCACATACGGTGCACACACACACAGAGACGGAGTGCAAAAGGCCTCTTCTTGTATCATATGAAGTGATGGCAGAGACCTGGCACAGTAAATAAAAATACAATTTCCCAAAGTGACACTTCCATTCTGTTCAGTGCCCAGTCAACTGCCTGTAATTATTTTAAACATTCACAGAGATGTGCTGTGTGTGTTCAACCCCACCCTGAAGCATTGCATGCACTTACACACACAGTACACAAATGCAATCCCCATCGCCAACCCTCCACCATACACACTCACTCTTCACCCCTTCATCCACCCATTGCTCAGTTTCTCTAGAATGGCCCTATAGTTTCCTGTAATAAAGGGGGAGTGAGATGCCTCTTTAATCTCCATGCCATTCCCTAGTCCGCTCCCCAAAGCCACCCTGTCACACACACACACACACACACACACACACACACTGTTTTATTACACACACTAGAAGAAGGTTGGACAGTGAGGGGAGGAAGACAGGAAACAACAGAACAGAAACAAGTAAAGCATCTCATCAAGGTAGACAACAAAGAAAGTCAATCTTTGATCATGACTCTACGTTAACCTTGTTTTTGTGATATTCATATTGGAACATAGCATCAGATCACTGACAGGTTAACCTCAAAATGTAGAATACCAGGCACACACCCAACCCTCATTGCCCCCCCCCCCTCCTGTTTTTTTTTTTTCCTTTTCATAGTCATATTCTGTTTCTGGCTCTGCACAGCGTGTAGAAGTCTTATGACTTTACAATTCTACTGTTTCCACCGAAACAACAATACACGATGCTGTCCCAAAGTGTTGTTGAGTTATTTGGAAATTACGTTAGAGATGTTTGTGATGTGCAAATCTTATTTGGCGAACGCGTGCGTGTAATGGAAGAGAGTCCAGTAGAGCGCTGAGCCTGTGTGAGTTGCTGCTGGTCTGCAGCACACATACTGTATGTAATATTTCATACTGTAAATATGGAGAGCTTCTGTCACATTGAGGGACTTAGGTCAGGTGTGCACACAGAAGCATTCTTTATGTAACCACAACACAGAGTTCTCAGCGATGTTTGCCCACTTTAGCTTTTCAATCATTGTGTGTATGCTTTCCGTTACCCTTCAAAATCCCCAAATATCTAATTGGCACCATAGCACCTGGGGACCTATATTTGGCCTCCCTCCATCTCTCTTCCTGTCTGTCTGTTTCCCCTCCGTCATCCCCTTCTTCTTGTGCTCCACTGCTGCCATGTCCCTGTCTGCCTGTCCTGACTAATGGGTACAGAGTGCCCCAAAGTGCCCCGGAGTGCCCTTTTGCATTCCACCTTCGACATTCCCATCACACACAAACACACACACACACACACACACACACACACACACACACACACACACACACACACACACACACACAGACGTCCTAAGATGCTTGTCTACTCAGGAATTCCTCCGGGCGAAGGTGGCTTCCCACCTGCTGAATATCTTGCATAATGTGTTTTGAATAATGCAAATGTTTGAGCCGGCAGACGTCGGGTACAGCATGTTTCTCTTTCCAAAAAGAGGACAATTTCAGGGTCACATGCTTAAGTGGCAATGTACTATTCATGTAGAGAAAGAACGTGGGGTGGAAGTCTCTGATGAGTGTAGACATACTGTACATTCCAGGGCTCTCATTTCTAAAACAGTGCGTAGGATCCATACTAAAAATGTACGCCAAAAAGAAATCCTACTTCTAAAACTGTGCGTACGCACACCTGCAGGCAATGTTCCCTTTATAAACCACAGTCTACCTGGAGATGTGCACACGTGGATCAGCCTCATATCCCACCTCTACTCGCCCACATTCAACTATAAATGGTCGATGCAAAGCACCTCATGAATGTTTCTGTATAGAGATGAGCCTGTTGATCAGTGGAGCTCTCACGGTGAATCACGGCGACTACCGAGAGGAAGACCAAGAAAAGCTAGACACAGAGATGGAGGTGCCTGTAGGTGAGGAGGTCTCTGAACACTCGTTCCCTCCTTATTCTACCATTCACGTAGTCCTCAGTGCCGGTATACCCACCACGCAGCATGTTACCAGTGTCACCGCAGTGTTTACGTGTTCATGTGTTTAGGTGACTGGTAACCATTATTAAGTCAGGTATAGCCAAGGCAGCTTGAGCAAAGTTTACAATGGAAGTGTAATAATTGTAAATGTTTCAATTAAAAAACACAACAGATGGTATGCACATTACTACACAATATAAGACAAATAAATCATTCAAGCATTCTCTTGTCTTTGCCATTGACAAAGAGTCCTAATGATGTGGTGACCTGACCTTTGCCCTGAACCCAGCATCACGCCAAATGGTCCACATGTACAGAGAGAACAATCTAAATCTATGAATCCAGTGAAGACATAAATGAATGAATTACATTAAAAGGCAAAAAGCTATATACTTTTGTATTTCCCCCAGATCATACACTGGACAAACTGTACTTTCTTATTCCAAAGCAACGTACGCACACATTGAAATATGAAAGAGCAGCATAGCAGCTCCCTTTAAGAGAACAAATACAGCTTGTTTTCTTTGATAAATAAAATGCACATATGTAAATATGCATCTTTGGTTATACTCCAGGTCTTATTTGCCCAGTCACATTTACATGGATCCTAGTGAAACATCGTTGAGATAAATTATTTTTCTTGTTAATAATTGTTCTTCAAACCCATATTTATAACATATATTATACATGTCCATTATACAAGGCCCATTTTGTTGTTTACCCCATTTAAATATTTGTTTGTCTATTATCATTCATATCCATAGGAAGGGTAACTCTCATGGCCCAAAACCCCAGCCACATATTCAGGTCATCTGGAAAAAAAATCATCAGCCTGAAAAACAATGGTGTGCATACCAGCAATAGTTTGAATTGATTGAAGTCCCACAGTGCCCTGTCTGCATGTTCTTGCTCTACATTTAAAGTGACTGTGGACATTTTGCATCCTGTAATAGTATGAGGATGCAGAGGAAGAAAACACTTAGTACTGGCAAGCTTTTTCATTTTCTGAAAAGAGTAAAGTGGCTGTGTACTCTGCCGCTGGAAATGAGCAGTAACAGAACGTGGCAGCAGTGCTGGTAGAATCAGGCTGGACTTTTCTAAATGTATTTTTCCTTAACTGATTGTGTAAAGCGAGTGTTTGCGGCTCTTCCCCGGTCCAGCCGGCCTTATCTGCATGCTCCTCCCCCACTCACAGAGTGGAGATTAGTCTCCAGGCGCTACTTGAAATCTCTCCTCCATCCTCTCTGGCCTTTGTGATTTCTAGAGACTGTTATCACACTGAGGGGTGAACAAGCCCAGAGGCACGGGGTGTTTTCTATTTGAACTCCCCCAAAGCGTCATTTCTTATCCGAAGAGTGGAAGAAGGGGGAGGGGGGTTGTGACTCCTGCTTGTATCTGCTCAGTCTGAGAGGCTGAGAGCAAAGGAGAAAAGGAGGAACAAAATAGAGAAGCAGCCACATGGACCTCGTTACGGGATTGGGATGCCAATTTTTTGGGGGGGTAAAGAATTGCCTATCTCTGCCTTTTTTTTTTTTACAAACAGTGTAAAAAAAAAAGAATTGAAATAACAATAATAACAATAACA
>CAKAKQ010039342.1:0-10576 GCA_916700675.1 Helicolenus avius
CCGGATAAGGGCCGTAATTCCCACTTTTAGGTTTCCATTAATCTGATCCTGACACAGGGGAGACGGGCTGCTTTGCATATCGCCTTCCCAAGATGGAGGGCTATTTACATGATCGCCTCCAGATTGAATATGATCAGTAGCCCACCTCCTCCGCCGTCCTCTGCGACTGAGACGGAAAAATGCAGATTTTTTTTTTTTTTTTTTCTTCAGCGGGTATTTGCTGCATTATCACGGATGAAATATTATTCACTCAGGTATATTCGCCATAGCGTTTCGATATGTCTCAAGTTAGACTTGATGGATACGTGTTGCGGATATTACAGCGCTGTGCTTGATTCCCTTGACGAAGGCCAAATTTCTTTTATGAATGTGACAGCAGAGATGGATAGATTGACCCATTTATCATCGCTCACTGATAGCGCTAATGTGAAGAGAGCTAACCCCCCCCCCCCGCCATACACCCTCCTCGCCGCCCCTCCTTCTCAACAAATGTGAGGAACACCAGTGAACAGTGCTCCATTTGAAACCATGAAGGCAAACCCCCATGTAAATGTATCTGTAATGAACGCTGCGTACAGGAGGTGCATTATTCTCTTTCTGCTACATTTATTTCTGAATATCAAATGAATATGATAAATGTGGAGCGAGGGGGCGGCGGCGGGCGGAGGGGGGGAAGCAAAGAAAGCTGAGGATATGAGATGAGTGATATTGTTATTACACCACCGACGATGAGCAGCAGAAGTTGAGACGGTGTGAGACTGTAGCGTAGGGGGGTGAACACACACACACACACACACACACACACACACACACACACACACACACTTGCTCTTTTCCACGCAAACACGTTGTACCCTTGTCCGTCCGTCATTATCCGTCCCTTGAAGTACCTTCATTGTTTTTTTTCCTCTCAGTACGTCAAGCCGAGACACAATTCCACACTCATGTGAGTCCCAGTTGTGAGCTGATACGCAGCGAGACAACAACAATGGGATGTGGAAAAAAATAGAATATCACTGTACAAACACCACCGCTGTTTAGTGTGATGAAAGAGCAAATCCTCAGTCAAGCCGTGCCGGTGAAATATTGGTGACAAGGCTGAGCAAATGTGCACGCTCTTGTCTTGTTGCTTCAAAGTATTTCCACTCTTGGCAGGGGAAACTAGTCGGTGGCTGTAATCAAACCAGAGGTGCAGCTGCTTTTTTGTGGGAGACAATAGGTAGAAAAGTATTTTTTCTCTTCTTCATTATACAGCCTCACTTCCGTTGCATTTTATAGAGGAGATCATACGACGTGCGAACCGCCGTCCAACTCGATAATCACCCACCAAGAATTTGGTGCTAATTGTCACTTCGGCGCACACTTCATGTAAACAGTGTGATAGAAACCCATCATACGTCCCCAGTCACTTTGTCTCAGGCTGTTTCGGGCGCGGGGAAAACATTCGAGCTTCCCCCTAAGTGCATTTCATGCTTTTAATTGACACCATTGCATGTTAATTCGAAGCATGTCACGGATGTGTCACACCGGTAAGCCGCCAGTGTCCGACCTCATGTAATGTCGAGTTACATTCCTGCTGCTCATCGGCGTGACAATAGATAAGCTTCTCCTAGGCAACGCCAAGCGGTTCAAACAGTCATGTGTGGCTGAGGTGTTTTTTTTTTCTTGCTCGACGTCCTCTTCACTCACGAGGTGGCCAATGAACAGGCTGCATGATGTTGTTTTTAAATCCATTTCCCTGCCTCTGATCACTTTCTATGTCTTTCTCTGAATCTAATTCTTCCTCTGTTGGAATATATCACTCATCGCAGTAGGCGTGGTCCATCTGGACCTTGAAATAATGTCCTCAAAATACATCTGCCAAGGCAAACAGCTGCACCTACTGTACACTCTTAGAAAGGATTATATATAGAAGCAGAGAGTGGTTCTTTTTTTGCTACTGTACACAAAACATTTCAGGGTTTTCTAGCCGTCAAAAATATTCAATAAAGCCGATATACTTTCAGAGGTAAGGGAGATGGGCGCTTGAAAGGTGAATACCATCATACAATCTAATATTCTGCATGATTTTTCTTTAGTTCTACTAAAGCAGGTAGGTCAGTAGGGGCAGAGTGAGCCAATGCAAGGCCCATGGTAGACAAGGCACCCAGGGTACAAGCAGCATACATACTGTATGTCAACCCGGTCTCATGGGAAGGCGTGTAAATACCACGACATTACATGGACATTGCGTGTGTCATGAGTACGCGTTTTAGCGTTTTAACGTGTCATTTGTATGCCACAAAAACGTTTGCAGTTAGGTTTAGGCAAGAACACCACTTAGTTAGGGTAAGGGAAAATAAGTAAGAAAACTAAGTAAAGCTAGTACAGAAACAACTATGAAAAACACGTGAGAAACGTCATTAACGGAACTTACAAAACTAAAAATGGGTCAACAAATGTTTCAAACACGGGTATCTGGGTTAAAAGTTTGGTGTTTGTTTCTCGCTTTTTATGCTACGTCATTAACTCTTACCACAGCATTAATACGTGGATGCGTTTACATTACAGTCAGTAGAGGATACATGGCGTACAAAAGACACGCGGAAATCAAGAAAGGCGTACTTATTGCACACTAAGCGCATCGTTGTATTTATGTGAAAAAGTTGCATTTACACAATTGTGTTCAGTGTGGGCACATAGCGTCGCTGACCACATCCGGAGGTGATTTGGCCGATCTGATCACAATTCATCCTCAGTGCATTTTAGGTTTTATTTTACTTTCATGAGGTCAAGCATCCGATCACCCAAAACACATTTTAATGCCAAGTGCAAAGGGGTTGGATGACATGATGAGATTATGAGGATTATTGTTTCAGGTTTGACAAAGAACAGAAGACATTATACAATTATTTAGTACTCCCCATGACTAGTAGATTGATTTTGACATGTAAAACCAGTGGAGTTCCCTCCATTTCATGACATTAAATCCATTAAAACACCTCTGTCGCAAATGGTTAAATATATATAGGAATTTAAATGTAACATTGAGGTTGCTAATGTTGCCAAATATCAGTGATACGGTACCATATATACCGCATGTTTTGTCCTTTACTTTTACTTGATCATTGCTCAATTGAGAGAGGTTGTAAAGATGACGTAGCAGCTGCTATTTTCAGCGTTCTTTTTTAACACAATGCACGAGTGATAACACGAACATTCACTATGGATTTACAATGAAAAATCAGGCAGCACAAGTTGCCGTTCGCTGAAGGGGCCTTCACCGAGCTAAATTGCAGTATTCTAAAATCAAAGAACATCTGAAGATAAAGAAATCCTTGTTTGAATGATGTTTCGCAGGTATAAGAAAGAGAAGTTGCAGCAAGGGAGCTATTAGATGTCAGAACATTGGTAAAACTTACGAAAAATAACAGTACGAGTACGGAGTCATAGCTAAAACAAATGTAAAAAGTAGTGATCATACCTTTTGAACAAACACTCCCATCTTGCTCAGTGATACCACCACTTGTTATCAAGGTGCTACAGTTGTCTCCATCTCATTTGCACCGTTTTAACGTCCTGCAGTGAATCAAGACAAATTCAAAATGGCCGCTGCAAAATGGCTGTTAGGATGGGAGCTGTGAAAGCGGCTGATTGTGTGTCTCATGCTGCTGTATCTGGTTGAAGAGCGATAGCACTGGCCCCCAAGAATAGCTCCAAATTATTCATAGCGAGGTGTGACAAGCTCTGGTGAAAAATATGACTGAGTCTGAGTCCGTTGCTGCAGGCCAGGGAAGAGATTAAATATAAAGCTGTTAGCCAGTAAGTAATACACGATCAGATCACCGGACAGCAACTCGGTGACACAGGGACAATATGTCATCAATACACGGTCATCACACGCCTCTAAATCCATCGATAGATAATCACTTGTCTATGTCCTTCACCAAGACATGAAAGGATGTTAAGAAGGTGACATAGTGTCACAGTGTGTAAGCTTAGTGAGTGGCTTCTAACAAGAAAAACTCAAAGAATACACTTTAGAGTTTGGAAGAACCAATCAGAGTCAAGACATGTGACTAAATAAACGCACAAATTGGAGGCAAAAGTAATTATATATCTATGTTTTGTACATGATTTTCTGTGATTTTCAGGATTGCTTGTAGTGATGAACACACAGAATCAGCCAACTCTGCAGTTCCTCTCATCTCTGCAGAACTTCCCTTTTTAAGATCACTGTTTTGATTTTCCAGTGCACAAATTTCACTTTCATCAACCCCATTTCCAGCTGCAGAAAGTAGCTGTTTTCAGTGAACAAGATAGAGCAAGAGTCTACTGCCATGCTAGCATCTCTGTGAGGTTATTTCATAGACTGCATATAAGAAGTGGATGGAGTTATCGTGAGGTCACCCATTGGTTTGTGACTGCCGATTTGAAGCCTCAAGTTCGATATTTTGGCCGTCGCCTTTTTGTTTTTTTGCAACCAGAAGTGATGTGAAAGGGTGGAGCTACGTAAAAAGGAACATGACATTTTTAAATGACCAAAATGTCAAAATAAACTTTCATGAACTGAAAACACACTGTGAAAGGGTTAAAGTTGTAAGACTAAAACACGGACAACTCCCAGACCAGACAACACTGTGGTAGCGACCTGTCAATCACAAGTTGGCCACAAGCTAAAGCATCCCCTGCTTTATGGTCTATTTGACTCTAAATGGGACCATCATTTACTAAATGAACATCATGCTGTATTGAAGAAGACTTGAAACTAGCGATTGAGACCATAAACTCATGTTTACAATGTTTACTGAGGTAATAAATCAAGTGAGAAGTAGGCTCATTTTCTCATAGACTTCTATACAATCAACCAGAGGAGTCGCCCCCTGCTGGCTGTTAGAAAGAATGCAAGTTTGCTTTCAGCTAAATGCTATAATCTGCCTGCTAACATGCCCATAATGACAATGCTTACATGTTGATGTCAGGTATACTGTTTGTTCATTAGAATGCTAATAAAACACAAAGTATAAGTAAAGTATTCAACAAATTTTGACTTGACGATGCTGTTAAATGAAAAAGTTACCAATTTCAGTAGGGCACAGACTGGGAATCACGAATGTCTCACAATTTCATATCAATACAGTTTTCTCATAATCACACAACGTATGCATCCCTAAATGTTATTATAGAAACATGTGCTAGATTTATGTAAAATTGTGCTTGATGTTAGAAAATACTGCTTCAAAGTAAGTTTTCTTACCGCACTTTTTTCACATGCTTTGAGAAAATAAAGTTTTATGACTCAATTATAATCAATAAATGACTTGATGAGATGGAGATTCTTCTCATATGTTGTATGAAACATCTTAATTAGTAAAGTAACCGGTAAATAAAGAATAAAGGTAGTGCTAAAGTGGTAACAACTGCAATATTTTTCCTCTGAAACGTAGAGGAGTAGAAGTATTAAGTATCATAAAATGGAAGTTTAAATACAGTACATGAGTAAATGATCCCCCCCATTGGTATTTAGGAACCTACCGCCCTGTAGTGGAAAAGCAGCTCTGGGAGATATAATAATAAGCAGATAAACACACTGAATAAACTCCAATCACTGGAAATTTTAAGAAACCGCAAATAAATGGGTCCAAGGTCGGGCTACAGTCAGAGATGAATCATGTTAGAGGAAGAAAAGGACAGAAGCAAACATTTTTAAATCACCCTGTCCTTGCTTATTCTGCTGCTTTGTTGTTGTTGTTGGCACCGCATTTATCTGCCCAACATAGAGCGTGTTTGTGAGCACAGTGACGGTGTGTTACAAAGGACGGACGAGCATTTACGAGGCTTTATGATTATCAAAGAATTACGGTTATGCGTACAAATACTCCACTTTATTTAACCTGGTTATTTAGCAGCGTGTTTACTCCTTAACCATAAGCTCTTTCTTTTGCACTGGCATTGTAAAACTTTGGACTATATATAGTATAAAATATACTGTATATATATATATATACACACACACATCGGGAGGAAGATGCTGCACAACAGGCTCGGACTCTCTCGCACACACACAGTCTCACTCTCTCATACCCACCCACACACACACACACACACACACACTTTTACCCCTCAGGCGTCGCGTTTGAGAGTTTCATTTACTTGATTAAATCATATTTGCATATGGAAATGGTTTGAAAATGATATTAATTTGTTATATTCAAAGGAGAATTACTTTCTCATATTAAAGCGAAATCAGACAAAGGCTGCGAGAGTGACAGGTGATGATATTGAACTTTGCTCAGTCGGGGCCTGTCGGTGTAGCCACACACACACACACACACACACACACACGCGCACACGAAATGCATGCTTTTTTCTATATCAATCAGTTGACACCTCCTCATCTCGTCAAATCTGCGTCCAAATCCTCCTCCTCTTCCTCCATTTCAATAAAGACGCAGGTCAGTTTCTCGGCAGCGATCAGCAGGATTTCCCCTCAGCCCGGTGTGTTGTGTCCAGGTGTGTGTGACTGATGGAGCTCGACGAGACGTCACCGTGGGACAGATCTCCTCCTGAGCCAACTTAACTTATCAGGAACACGGACCAAAAAAATCAGGCTAATTAATTAAGAACAGTATTAGAAGTAATGGGATATTATAATATAAATTGCTACATTCTGGAACCAATTTAATCCAATTACTGGAACCCCTCATGAATATAATACCTCCAAAATCACTCCGTCAGAGTCCAAAGGGAGATGTGTCTGACTACTAAGACTGAAAGAAAAGAAAAAGGAAAAAAAAAAAAGAAAAAGATCTGCTCCCTTTTAACAGCGAACACCAACGATGATTTAAATTGTTGAGAGGAACTGTTAATTTGAGTAATAAACCTAATGATGATTTTTTTTTTTCTAATTGACATTTCGACCATTTACAACCTGAGTAGGTTTTGTTTGAGCTCCCTTGTGCTTGATAAAGACGAATGACTGGAAAGGCTGATTGGTGCTTTTTCCCTTAATGGCTTCAACCCAATTTAGAAAATGTCTTAAAGGAGACAAAAGAATACTATTCTCCAGCAGTTAAAGTGGAGTGCGTTTTGGAGGAGTGGATGGGATAAATTGACATTAGGAATCACAGCAACTTTAGAGGCTCAGAAATCATTTCATGAGGGATAAATCCACATTACGGCATATAAAACGATACATGAGTGCTTCGGAGAAGATTTAGAGTCAGGTGGCAAAGACTCTCGCTGAGCATCTTATAAATGGGAGCAAATTGCAAAGCAGTCTGAAAGTAAAATTTCACGTCCTCACTCGGCGATAGAAGCAAATATACTTAGAAAAGGTCCGATCATTTTGTGATTGCCAAGTCGTGGTGGAAGAAGTATTCAGATACATGCATAACGTTATCTTCACTGACTAACAACTCACGTGACTCGCGGGGCTAACGATATCGATGAGTCACGTGACGAACGACCGACGTGACAAAATAAGTCAACATTACTTTTAGTTTCACACGGGACACGAACAGCGGTTGAAAGTCTTGCGTTTGTTTGCAATTTGAAAGTCATTTTGAGTGCAATAAAGACGTCATTCTTGCTTTTGAAGTGTCATTTGTACATCATGTAGTCTGTATTACACTACAATGTAAGCACATCTGTGTAAATATGCTATGCTTAATGATGGGCGGGAGGGGAGGTGGACGGGTCCAACAAACACAGGACCTTCAACCAGGAGACTACATGGTGTTTGTGTCCTAAAGTGTTATTTTGAAGTTACATTAGTGACATTTGTTATCTGTACTTATTTTACTTAGTTTACGTAACCTAACTGCTGCCGTTATCATATTTTTGTTGCCTCCAACAAACACAGGACTTTCAACCAGGAGACTGCATGGTGTTTGTGTCTTAAGGTGTTATTTTGAAGTGACATTAGTGACATTTGTGACGTGTTTTCTGTACTTCTGTTACGTTGTTTCTGTACACATTTTACTTAGTTTACGTACTTAGCCCAACAGTAATGTTTTTCCTAAACCTAACTGCGGCAGTTATCATATTTCTGTTGCCTCCAACAAACACAAGGCTTTCATTCAGGAGACCGCTGTTCGTGACCCGTGTGTTAAGTTTCACTTTCAATTCATCAGCTGTTCGTTCGTGTCCCGTGTTCACAACGTCAAGTCACATTTGCACTGTAAAAACGTCTAAATATTAAGCCCAACCATGATGTTTTTTCCTAAACCTAACTAAATGGTTTTGTTGCCTAAACATAAAGCAAGTGTTTTTGTTTGTTTCACAACGTTAAGTATGTATTTACTGCGACCAGAAAAGCGATGCAGAGGGGTTTGACGAAGCGCAGTATGTGACGAGTTGGGATGAGAAGGTTTTGCATTTAACATAATACTTGAAAAGAGAGAGAAAGAAAGAAATACTTTAAATGTTGACATGTCGGCAAACAAGAGAAAGAGCGTGTATATGGTAAATTTTTATTTAGGTGTTATTATATGTAATTCTCTACAGTAACATCCTGAGATTAATCAGAGATCACCTATGTCATGTGAGTGTGGGTTTAATTTAGGTTGGGTAGAGCAAGGTCACACCTGTATCTCCTATATGAACAGAGTATTGCTGATTAATTGGTTTGGCGTAGTATGGCGCAGTAAGTATGCTGATTCATGTGTTCATCCTGAAAACCCATCAATAGCACTAATACACTTCTACAGGCCGGGAACAAAAGTGACTATAAAACTTTCCAAAGAAGAAATGAAATTATTTCACAGACAAAAACAAAACTCGGTTGCTCTTTTAATCAGCAACAAATTCAACCATGCCTTAATGCATATTTAATTACATCAACTTTCCCTTTTCTTGATGAAAGCGAGGGGGAAGATCTCGTTAAACGGAGGCATATGGACGTTAGTGTGAAATATTGAGAAGTATATGAAAGAGGAGCCCTGTATTCCCCGGTGGATCCCTCAGACAATCACGCCAAAGAATGGAGCAGAATGAATTGAAGTGCGTTGTTGTTGTTGAGAAAATCCGCCGCTCGCCAGTAAAGCTATTATCCCATACTACCGAATACAATACAATTTGAGTCAGTTCAGTTTTATTGATACTCTCACGAGCAATTTAGCAGGTAGTGTTGGTAGTAACGGAGCAACGTCTCATCCCACCTCATTCACATCAACAAACAACAGATAATGCAATAGCACACAATGTAATTGTAATGGTAGATGCAGTGGTGGAAACACCATACACCAGTGCTGCTTTGGTGGTGTTATCATACACTTAGAAGTGGCTAATGTCCATATAATTTCATCTGAAATGCCTTGAACAGCTTTCTGCTTTCTTCTGCTGTTTTTCTGTCCAGTAGATTAAGTCATCTTTGCAAAAAAAAAGGTGATACACACACTTAAGTTAGGGCCGTGGTTCTGGACTTGTAAGACCCTACCGAACAATGTACTTAAGCATTTTAGTCGTATACAACTTACTTAATCGTGAGCCAAGACGTGCAGGGCTGCCTCTAAGGAAGTCAGGTGACGTGGTATAAACAGGGAAGGGTCAAACAAACACAGGACTTTCACCCAGGAGGCCAATGTTGGTGTCCCGTGTGAAACCAAAAGTCAACGTTGCCTTATTTTATTTACTTATGTTATTTATTCTTACTTTTGTAACGTAACTTACGTACTTGACTAACGCCACATACGTAAGTTACGTAACAAACACACTCATTTTAACCCAAACCACGATCGTTTCCTAAACCTAACCAAGTAGTTTTGTTGCCTAAACATGTTCTGCACTGCAGAGGATTTCGCTGACGCACTGATGGCTCGTGTTGCTGGAAATTCGTAGGAGAAGGCATGAAAAATTTAAAATAACGTTTCGTGAGATATCATATGAAGTGTTGTGAGGATACGTTGCACACGGAAATAGTTACTGTTGGTTGTCACCTATACATGCAAAACACTCACATCCACAAATAAACTTCTATGATGTTCTAATCTTCTCTGATGAGCAGTTAATTACACTTCAGTTTAGAGGCATATAGAGTATTGTTTATGTGCATCCATGCAAGTGGATGTGTGTGTGTGTGTGTGTGTGTGTGTGTACTGCAAAAACAAACCAGCGATTCTCACAAGCTATTTAGTCCACTGTAGTGCTGTAATGCTATTTTAATGCCGACCAATCATAATAATAATGTGTTCTGTGTTTTGCGAAAAATTTGCGTGGCTGTTTTAATGTTCTGTGTTGTGTGTAACGCTGCAATTGAGGCCTTTCACAAAACAGTCAGTGATGTGCTCAAGTGTCAATTTGTTTTTGCCAATGGACTGATTTCCAATTTCAAAAAGCCTAGAAACAGTGCTGTTTTTCAAGTGACAAATTAAGTGACCTGCTGAAATCGATATTTTTCAGTGTCTACAATACTTTTACTATTCATTTGTATAATGAAAACTGAATTGCAAATATTCTCCATCCCTCATCATTTAGTCTCTCTCTCATGTTGTAAACATGCACACACACACATCCGGTAAAGGTTAGGTGGAACAGGTCAATGTTATTTAGATTTTGTAGGAAATAATCACGATAAAGAGTATTGTTGTGGGGGTCG
>CAKAKQ010039343.1:3729-14969 GCA_916700675.1 Helicolenus avius
GAACCATTTTGATGACATTAGCAGCACTAAGTCTACCCTGTTGTTCAAGTGGGGAGACGGACCATAATAACTTTCCATTTTTGGAAGGTAGTGTATCTTGTGGTTGAGAGACAACAGGAGGGTCAACACTGAGGGTCTCATTCTCATCAGAGGAGGATGCCTCATAATCAGGGTCCTCCTCAACATCATCCTCTGTCTCAGACACATTCTCCTCTATGTCACTTTCATGGTCAAAGAGATGTGACAACACCTCATTGACAGAAAACCTTTCCTTAGAAGTCATTTTCAGTTGAGAGAGAGCAGAAAGATAGAGCACACAGAGCACCAAGAGAAATGGTTTAGAAGGCTGATATATTTGACTTCAGGACATCTCTGACAACATACATGCTGAAAATCACACATTTTTACTGTATCAATTTAGATATTTTCCAAAGTAAAAGTCCCTAAAAGTGTATGATTTAACTTTTTCCCATGGTCTTGTGTTAAAAACGTTAACAAAAATCGCAATAAATCATAATATTGAATCACAATTCTTGTAGAATTGCAATTCTTGTAGAAAATCAAATCGGCATCCAAGTATCGTGATAGTATCGGGAGATAGGTGTATCATCCCAGCCGTACTGTTGTTATGTCTGTATGGCGATGCCAATGAAGATGGTGGACAACATGAACACAGAAGTATTATGATTGAAGGCTACTCAAATGATAAGGCTTTACATTTTCCAGACCATGTATTAATGGGTAGATATCGACTGCCGAGAAGAAGGCTTTAGAGAGGCCGACAAGGAGGCATGTGGCTCTACCAGTGGACGTACACATCACAAACGCACTTTGTTTTTTTTCTAAGAATGACTGATTATGGCTTGTCCATCTCGAATAGCCTACCGGTATATTCTAATCAAAGCTGCAGGCATGACAGGAAGACTGCTGAATGAAGAATCAAATTTACAGTTATTGTTTGGATTTCTTCAGAAGGACACAGCTGTGAGTTTAGGGATTGCTTCTGTAATAGATTCCTATTTCCTATAATAGTAAATTCCTATCTTTGAAACTTGAGTTAAGATAGGACAAGCAGATATTTCTCTGTAATGAGTTAAGCAGTAGGCCTACATCAGCTGGGTGTCACAAAAAGCCACACTTTTGTAACTCTCGCTGTAAGATTGAGCTTTTCCTACACATGATTTGATGGTTTTGCCCTTGTTTTGTGCCCAGCCTCCCAGTTGTCTTGGTATGAGCAGAGGTGTGGCTTTATGAGACCAGACGTCACATTACTGCCCACTCCACATCTGCTCTTGCAGAGACATTTTGAGAGGCATGCAGCTGCTCAACTAAACAAACAAACTGTTGGAGAAGGACACTTCAGCCAAAAAGGACAGGAGGGCCTGAGCCACTAAAGACATTCAACTCTGGACTTTACACTACACATTTCACTGACTTCCAGATAATTACCAGTAGGGTCGTAATGGTATATCGTGGTGGTATGAAAGTTGACATTTGCTTATTAAAGGTATTGAAAAAAACTGACCCAAGTGAGTGAGTGTGTGAGATAAAGGTACAGGTTCAGTTTATTTCACAACAATGACCGGCTCGCTGTACATTATCCCGCTTATTATTATTATGTTCTCATTCCTTTAAGGGTCATTATGATGCTTCTACTACTACTACTAATAATAATAATAATGATAATAATAGTGTAGTACCGTGAAATAGGCTTGTCGTGGTAGTCGGTGTTAGCGGTGTTACACGGTGTTCGAGCATACATCGATTACATCACTTTTCCATCGCTTCCCCCGTCGTTTTGCCTTTCTTTTTATAGAAATAGAACCCAGTTAGTTAATCTTGGCATATCAGCGCCGTGTTATCAATAAATAGTCAGCACCTATTACCTATTTGGCAATATTTCAGATTTAAACCCAATGCTATAGGGGAACCATAATGTTAATGAGGCAATCGCCGTGTGGAGAACGAAGCGGTCACAGCTTTCTGAGATGGTTATCGTACCGTGAAAATCTCATGCCGTTACAACCCGCATTACCAGCCATCAGCAAAAACAAACGTTGATTTGACAGCTGTTTTTTGTTGCTGTAATGCTCCTGTCAGTGGTTCAGCAAGTGATGTTTATCCACAATTGTATTTCAAATTAAATTGTAGGTAATTGTGTTAGCTTGAAATGAACCACACACGAGTCAAAACAACAAACCGTATGATCCAAACCAAATCTGAAGCTGCATTAGTCCAGGTGTAAAAACAAAAACAACACAGTGGGTCTACTCTTACGCCATAAACCAAGAGAAGTTGGAAATTGATGACAACCAACTTTCACATGGTTATCTTGGCATGTTTCGGGCTGTCATTGTGCTCTGCTGAGGCTTCCCATGGCTGGACCGCAATACGGTGTCTTGTCAAACTGCTGAATTGATTTGTCTGTCACATCTTCCACAGCGCCTCCTGTCTGCTCCACATCATGCCTTCTTAGACATCTTTATTAATGGCCTTTCCCCGGAAAGTCTTAATGAGCTAAATGTCACTCTGAAGTCTTAACTTAGTAATTAAAATAAGACCAAGTTTCTCTTTCTGCTTCTTCATTTGCTGCAAATGGAAAAAGTAAAAAATTTGCAACCTGGAAATATAATTTAGGGGTCTGACATCTTGAAAGGAAACATGGCAACCCCGCTCTTTTTCTCGCAAATCCCTTACACAAGCCTTTCCCACAACTGCTGGCTCTTCCCCAGATGGCCGGTTTCTTAATGTCTCCTCTCCAACTGGCTACTTGTACTTGTAATTTATTTTTTTCTAAATGGTCATGCATCAGACAGATCTATCCATCCCTAGCACTGGTTTGGCGCAGAAAAAGGGTTATTTCCTGTTTCCTAACCTTCCCAGTTTGAAAACATATGTGCAAACACCACCTCCATGTATAACAGTATGTGCAAAGCTCTAGCTTGACGTATTTCAGTTATTACAAATCTGTAAATCTGCCCAACATGAACATGAGTGCAGTGACTCACACGTTGGCCCCACTCACCTGTTTGGGTTGACTCAGCTCAACTCAACACTGCGCTTGGCAATTTGTGAGGATAAATAATGAAGCAATAATCCGCAGCAGACCATAGTGCAGGGATATTAAATCTGTGGTAGAGTAACATGCACACAGTGAGTTGGTTAGTTGTTGAATATTGTGTTCCAGTTGCATTTTTTAAGGTAAAATTAGTCACATCAGTAACCTGGAGGAAGAAGATTTTATTCATCTGTAATTAATAACAGCAGTTCTTTCTGTTTTGTGTTATTTCTAACCCTTTGTGACGTCTCCAAAATCTGAATCAGAATCCGGTTTAGTGCCAAGGAGGTTTTCATGTACAAGGAATTTGCCTTGATATTTTGTTGCCACAGACTAGTCATAGTGAGAGAAAATACAAATAAAGACCAAGTACTGCAGATGTCAGGAATCATAAATAGAAAATGGAAAAAATTACAATAAAACTATCAAAAATATGTGTTTTTAAAATGGAAAAAAAAGATGTACACTGTTTGAAACAAAGAGGATAGAGGGTGAAAAATATTGACCAAAGAATGTGCAAAGGTTCACAGTATAAAGTATCAAGAATATGTGCAATGTGCAGAGATAATAATCAGAAACACATTATAGGCTCAGTGTGGACATCAGCTGTAAGCAGTTTAACCAAAGAGTCATTTTTCCTTCCCAGATTGTACATTTAAATGTAAATCACCTTGTTATTGTCACACATCGTACACAGCACAGCACAAAGTGAAATTTAGTCTCTGCATTGAATCCATCCTAGGGACGGGCGGTATACTAGTTTCATCACCATCAACGGTGTCACGTTGGCCACGACATGGATTTTGCAATAGTGTCATTACCATGATAAACACACACACATTTTGGTTTAGCGCACACACACACACACACACACACACACACACACACACACACGATGGAGATACAACACCTGATAAACTATGTCACACCCACACAGGTTATCCGTGGTTACATAGAGGCTACCGTTGCTCTGTTTCGTAGTGGAACCTTTAACTTTTTATTTCAGTGCCCACATTAACAGGTTAGAGCAGCCACACAGACCAGGTCAGTGTGTGGCGTCCACAAGGATGTAAAAGGTTATGTCAGCTTTCAGTTTCTTCAAAGATGTTAATTCAATTAACTGTAATGTGATTCCCAGGTTGGCTGTGGTGAAAAGAGGTAAAAAAAAAAAAAAAAAACTTTGAAATAATAAAATAGTAGGCTATATATGTGAAAAAACAAAATGTTTTTCCAAATATTCTTTATTGCTGAGATCCAGGTTGCTTGACAGTCAGTTACAGTTCACTTACAACTGAAAACCACAGCATGACTGTTATTATTAACTCTGAATGATCACATTACATTTACATTATGGGGCAGGCTACTCCTCCCAAAACACATGTAGACCTATAACTCATTTTCAATTTCAATAAACACATCTATTTTTAAGATTTAAGATATGTCCCCTTACATTTCCAATAGAAAGAGAAAAGGTAGAATCATGTTTTGAGTGGAGTATCTATTTTAATTTTGTAATACTGTGATATACTACCGTCACTGCAAAAACCAAAAGAAATACAAGTGATATAAATGTTTGGTCAAATCGCCCACCCCTAACCCATCCTAGTATTAGGAGCAGTGGGCAGCTACTATACAGCGCCCGGGGAGCAGTTTGGGACTCAATATAAATATAAATGGAGCAGTTTGGGAGCAGATTGCGACTCAAGGGCACCTCGGCAGTGCCCACAAGGAAAACTGGCAACTCTCCAGCTATCAGTTCACAGTCCGTATTTCGTCCGTGCAGGTTCTTGAACCGACGACCCTCTGATTCACGAGCCAAGTCCCTCACAGACTGAGCTACTGCCATCCCAAATTGTCTCATCTGAAAATTTTTAGAGACCTCAAAAGATAAAAATATCCAGTATTTATTTATTTTTTAAAAGCTGAATTTAGAGAAAAGTCACAGAAAATAACCATATTTTGGTGCAATATTGAATTTCTGGGATGCCGATCTGGTTTGTTTGTGTCTGTTGCATGGATTAGACAAGTTGAACATGATGGTTTGTCTGTCATTATTAAGCTTGTTTTCCGCAAGATCGGCTGCACAGACATGAGCTGACGTGGAATCGTGATGAGGAAACGTTTTTACCCCGTGTGGGTTTTTCCTCGCGGCAAACCGGCATTCTCAAAGCTCCACAAAGTTCCCCATTTTTTACTTAAAAATTGGGTGTGCGCGGACTGCAGCACAGAACCTCCGCGAAGGGCCGTGAGGTTTGGTGTGACAGTATGATAAAAAGGATGTTGGTGTATAAGAGCTTCATGTTACCTTACGCATGGAAGGATTATCTTAATCAATTCCACACAGAGAGGTTTACAGATTTTAGATTAAAGGGAAAGAGGGACCTGGTGTCGGGACCCCCCAAGTTGGTAACCAGTGCACTGTATTGTCTACCTACCACTGATTTATTGACTTCCTGTCAACAATGGAGCACAAATAATAATAAAAATGATGCTCTGCTTGTAATTAAGCTGTTCATGCATATTTTCACACGTTTTTGGCAACAGTAGTATTCTGTTTCTACTCAAAACAAGAGAAGCACGTATCACCGTATATCAAGGTGCTCTGGCTGACACGTATTCAGTGTTGTTGTTGATTATCGCTTTTTTTTGGGGGCTAAAAAATTCAGATAAGGGTGCTCCATTGTGTCAGCAGGGAACAGGTCCTTCGTTGTTTGAGTAGAGGACAGTCAATTATCCTGCAGTATTCCCATCACCCTCTTCCAATGTCAAACCTCTGTCTCTTTCTAGCCGTGTCTCCTTCACATAATCCTTTCATGGTTTAGAATAAAGTATTTTTCTGACTTTTTGTACACAGAGCACATACTGTATGTTTGCACTTAAGGCATTGTGCTTCTTTCATGAAACTGAGGGAGATAGCGCTCCTCACAAACACCTCAGTCTCTTTGAACTGTTCCCTTGAAGATCTCCTCCTGCTCTCTTTTCAAAAAGCATATTTTGATTGGAATATACTGGTTTATTTTCTCCACAACCTCTCCTACTTCTTTACTACTTCCACCTCTAAGTCTACTGTATTCTGTAATTGCTACTGCTGCTTTAGGGGACTCTGATTGCCTGAGACAAAACCTGCCCCAACATTTAGCCACACTACTATAATCCTATTGTACAGATCCATTCAGGTTTGCAATAATAAACGATACTCAGCAATTCTGTTCATGCTAAACTCAAATTGAAGGTAAAAACTCTCTTTTAAGTTCTAATCATTTAGCCATTCAATGTATTTACATTCAGTAGTTTTTATTGTTGGTAGCAGAGTACACCATTCTCGGGGGCAGAATTCAAATTGCCTTCACACACATTAGGGATTCACAAGAAACAATACAGCATGTAATCCAGCATTAGTGTTTTTAATTTTCTGTCATTGATATCAGCCTGTATCAGAGCTGTAATATTACAGCAAAACCCAGCATTTCCTTCTGCTGCTGCTTCACAATAAAAGTGTTCACCTGGGGGTCGCTTTTATTGTGAAGCTGTCAAAGGAAATGCCGAAAAATATTGAGCTGTGAGATGAGGAGCTGCTGGCAACAGGCCACATAACAACTTTACTGTTTCCTGCTGCTGTTGTGTTGAAAACTACTCATGGTATGATGGGAAAAAACGCGAATTTTTGACTGACTTCTTTATTGTTATCTACATGTATGTACACAAGGAGATAATGAGATCGGTCGTGTATGTGCTTAAGTGTGCATCTTTGTGTCTGTCCACGGCTAATCTGATATACTGCTGCACCAAACTGCACAATATTTTGGGTGCTCATTTATGGCTGCGTGCTCAAGGACCTCTTGTGGCGGCAGTGACTCTCGTTCTCAAAACACCTTTTGTTGTTTGTTTGATAGCCTACTGCCATTTATTGACTGCTGACTCCTCACTCACTACTCTTAACCGGCCCCTGGTCACTGTGTCCGTTGGGGAAAACAATAAGTGCATTGCTGCCGCTCAGCCGCTGCTCTGCGGCCAGATACACCCGCGCCTTTTTATTGGACATCAACCTCACGTTTACACGCACATTGTTGGAAAAAAAAAATAGACTTAAAGCAAAAATAAACGCCTCAAGACACGGTTACACCCGTGAGACGGAGCTGAGCCGCGAGCCTGCACAGAGCCGGTGTAGACATCTGCATAGATTAAAATGAGAGCATGTTTGTTGAAGAAGATGTGTGAGTGAAAAACACGTCTCATAAACTTGCAGTCTAGACGAGGAGTAAGCCAATTCTGGGTTGTATTCATTCATTGAACCAAACATTACAGCAGTGGTTGTTGCAGAGACACCTGGCTGTGATCTGAACTCTACTGAGTGCACCTTTCTAGCTATTTGTTTGATTGCACTGCAAACAGACACACCAGCTGCTCTTCTGTTGTATTTCTGACAAACTAACTAACTAACTAACAAACCTGTAACATGTGGCACTTGCTGCTGTTACCACTGTATATACTGTACGTTACATGCATTCGTTACATTCCTCTGTTCATACTTTGATCTACATACATAACGCATATTTGCCGGATTTATATCCTGAATAGCAGGGAAAAAAAGAATGTGCTTTTCTTTTGCCGTGAAATGCGAAGGGGAAGAATTGCTTGACATCTGGTCGAGGCAGCTGATTCAAACATTTGGACTTCATTAAGAGAAAAGGTGAAAGAGGTGGGAGGAAAAGACTTGGCTCTGCAAACAGCTGATGAGGGCGACTGAAAAAGGTCTTTTTCTCTCTGTGCTGCAATATTGCTTGATTGGACACTTGAGGTTAATTGCAGTGGTATAAAGGTAAGCGTGAGTACTTGATTGATTATGGGCCAGCTTCCCGGACTGTCATTAAACCTCACTCTGGATTCAAAAGTGAATCCTCCAGAGGAGAGTTTCTGTTAAAGAGTTATCTCAAAGTTTAAACGAGAGGGAGACCTACAGTTTAGGGACTTAGTCTGTGTGACTTGCATATTCTGTCTTTTCATTACTATTTCTGTTTTTGTGATTTACTATCGATTCGAAATATCAAGGTGTCAAGGTTTTCCCTTCCAGATGGAGGAATATGAAATTAAAACATTTTTAAGCATCATAAAGTGCACTTACATATATAAGCAATGTTTCCTTTTTTTACCTGAATGTTGGACACATTGTTTTCTATGTAAGCTTGCTACTGATTTACAAGTCAGGTTACAGCACTAGCCTATTTTCCAGTGTCAATTAGAGCTGCAACAATTAATCGATCAATCGGTTGGTTGTCAACTATTAAATTAAACGCTAACTATTTTGATAATCGATTAATCGGTTTGATACATTTTTTTTTTTAAATGTGATTATTTTCTGGTTTCTTTCCTCCTCTATGACAGTAAACTGAATATCTTTGAATTGTAGAAACATTTGAGGACGTCATCTTGGGCTTTGGGAAACTGATTTTTCTTTTTTCACCATTTTCTGACATTTTATAGACCAAACAACTAATCGAGAAAATAATTGACAGATTAATCGACGATGAAAACAAACTCTCTCTCTCTCTCTCTAGCAAAGCAGCAATTTGAACACATTCACCCCTGGATGGACACTATCTGGCCACTGTACCATGATTACTTCTCCTGACTCTAAAAGGGCTTTCACACCAAAAGTGCAAGAATGACCTCACACAGAACAACGCCGTTATTGCCAATGAACAGAGCCGCTGTGTTCTCGCACACACCTGTGCAAGTCAAAGCACTAACTATGCTGATTTTCCTCAGTTTTTTGCAGCCAAAGCCAAACTAAATTGATCTTTGACTCCAAATCTGACCTCCTTAACCTGTGTCCAATGGTATTCAGACATGGGTGAGAGACAGTAGTTACGGTAGCGAACATTTTACTGTAAAGGCAAATTATTCAAAAGTTAAAGGTGTTATTGATAACACTTTTAAGTAGGCAAATATTTTAAAAAAATAACACATCTACAGAGCCTTTAGAAAAGTGACGAATAAAAGTATGGCTTTTCTTGAAAAAAAATTATGATTGTGAATTAATCATTTCAAAAATTTTGGCGGGTCCAAAATTAATGTTTTGTTTGTCTTTGTGGAAGATATCTGGCTTGTGAGCCAATAGTAAAATGATGTTGGTATCACGTGGTACCTCTGGCTTGTCAGTTAGTGTGGAAAAAAGGGATAAATGGCTGAGATTGACAGTAAGTGCCTGGCTATGACTTGTTGTGAAGTAAATGCAACGGAACGGGGAAGGGAGAATGCGACATGTAGTGGCTGAATGTTATCAATGTTGTCAATAGCACATTTAATTTTGTTTCCATCTGAATTCTAACCCTACTGGGACTTAAATATATCAGAGAGGAGGAGGGATACCTGCAAAGGAAATGAGTGTTGTGATTCTGTACACTCTGATTAATTATAGTAGTTTGCAGCATTTTATTTTGCTCCCCAGCTGCTCTTCTTTCTGCCCACTCATCACCTCGTGGAAACTATTCACTCCTAATGCACATTTGGTTTGAAATTGGCATAGACACATCCAGTGTGCGCTATAGGCATCAAGTGACATGCTTCAAATGATGTGACACAGTCTCTACGTGTGTGTGTGTGTGTGTGTGTGTGTGTGTGTGTGTGTGTGTGTGTGTGTGTGTGTGTGTGTGTGTGTGTGTGTGTGTGTGCTACATGTTAATGTGGTCTGGGGATTTAAGAGTTCTCAATTCAGATACAAAAAGCAGAGTGCAAATTTTATAGTTTGAGCAGCAACTACTGAAGTCAAGCTTCGGTGGTCCCTCGACCAAGCAGTAGAAGTGAAAACATGTTAAGTGAAATGTTTTTATTAGCCCACTTTGACTACAAGATGATTCTGTATTTTTCTCTTCCATTACCATTTCACATCAGTTGGTTTCTGCCTGGCTTCATACATGGGGTCTGTAACTCGATAACTTTTCAGATAAACACCTCCGATTACACAAACACACCTGGCACCGACTTTCGTTGGCTCTCGTTATCTGCTTTCTGTGTGTACATGTAATCAAACCTCACTACGTGGAATCGAAGTAGATAATAGGCAGGCTCGATGACGTCGTAGTAGTATGTTACAAATGATCTGAAGCTGTTTTCAACTCAACACTGTAACTAAATTCACATTACAACATATTGGTATCAAAACAAACAGCAAACAATAAGCCATCGCTTTGCATTGTTGCAGTCTTGTAGAGGGACAATACCAAGCCACCAGGAAGAGCGCTGAATTTTCGTAGTGGTTAAACAATGGTACTACAACTTCCGTGTCCGTCACGTGATGCCATTGGGCCCAACAATACTTTTTCTCAAAGACTTACACTAAGAAAGAGACATCTGTAAATCAGCGGCTAAATTTTTTTTAGGTAAATTCACAGTACAAACAATCTCATAGTCCTTATTTAAATCATGAGGTCCTAAAAGCTGCAAGATGCACTAATAGCTGAATACAGAGTTATTTCCCTTCCTCCGTTCGTGTGAATGAGCAGTCTGGTCTCATACACCGTTCGTAGAAATTCCTACGAACGGTAGTGCACTGTAATTCATTTACTGTATCCCACAAAATAAATGTGTGTGTAATTCACGCAATCGTGAAAAAGGAAATGTAAAGAGCGGCGCACTAGGGATGTGACGGTGTGGAAATTTTCCCACCGGTTAATAAACTTGTGACACCGGACATTTTACAAGAAAAGATGACGGTCAATATATGTAGCGCGCTTACTTTGATCTTTACTATCGAGTGGCTGTTTGTCTGGCGTGCACACCGGCTGTGACCGCTCCGTCCTCCTCGTGGCGATTACCTCATTAACATTATGGTTCCCTTATAGCATTGGGTTTAAATCTGAAATATTGCCGCTTTTGCTTTTTGCTGCGACACCAAATCCTCTACCATCTCTCGGTCTGTCAACTCTCTCTCGTCCAGTGTGTGTGAAATCTGACACCTGCTGCTCTGAGCTGAGACTCCATATGGAGCAGATGCATTCACTTTCAGTTTGTAGCATCCGTCGTCCGACTATCTATTGATAGCATGCCACTGATACACCAAAATGAACTAAAGGGGTTTTATTTCTGCAAAAAAACAAAATGACGGTGGGTACGTAAGGTTATCGGCGTGTGCCCAACCAATGTGTAACATCGGTGACACCTAATACCGCGACAAGCCTACGGC
>CAKAKQ010039346.1:0-16353 GCA_916700675.1 Helicolenus avius
AAAGCTTTTGACCGTGATGAGAGTGACAATGCTATAATATCCTATCATATTCTCAGAGATGGAAGCGAAGGAAATAAATTGGCCTCATTTCTCAACATTAACTCTGAAAAAGGAGATATTTTGGCTCTAAAAAGTTTTGACTTTGAAACTCTGAAAACGTTCCAGTTCCAAGTTGTTGCCACAGATTCTGGAACTCCGTCACTAAGCAGCAACGTCACAGTGAACGTGTTCATTCTGGATCAGAACGACAACGCTCCAGTCATCCTGTATCCAGTCAGCTCTAACGGTTCTGCTGAAGGTGTGGAGGAGATTACCCGCAATGTGAACGCAGGACACTTGGTGACTAAAGTCAGAGCCTATGACGCTGATATAGGATATAACGGCTGGTTACTGTTTTCACTGCAGGAAGTTACTGACCACAGTCTCTTTGGTTTGGACCGCTATACAGGACAGATCAGAACACTTCGCTCATTCACAGAGACAGACGAGGCTGAGCATAAACTGGTCATACTGGTGAAAGACAATGGGAACGTTTCACTCTCAGCAACAGCTACTGTGATTATCAAAGTTGTGGAGCCCAAAGAGGCTTTTGCTGCTTCTGATGTTAAAAGTGCAACTAAAGTTGACGAAGAGGACAATGTGACATTTTATCTGATCATAACCCTGGGATCAGTTTCTGTACTTTTTCTCATCAGTATCATCGTGCTGATTGCAATGCAGTGCTCTAAATCCACAGACTATACTTCTAAATATCTACAAGAGCCTAATTATGATGGGACACTGTGTCACAGCATCCAGTACAGATCTGGAGACAAACGGTACATGTTAGTTGGACCCAGAATGAGTATAGGATCTACTATAGTCCCGGGCAGCCATGCCAACACATTAGTGCTGCCTGACAGGAGGTCTGCGACTGCAGAGGTAAGACATGTTTAAATAAGATTTTTTTTTCCAAAGAATGACATTCATAATGAAGCATATATGTTTTGGGGAGACCTACGTGCTTAGTGTCCAGAAAGTAAAGCATTAAGGCATGTTTAAGTTTTTAGAGCAAATAAATCAGTTAAGAAAGGAAACATATTGATCACAATTAAACCAAGAGAAAGCGTGTGATGACTTAACAGTAGATGTATATTCATATTTAACATTAGTTGCATTTGATTAGAATTTGTAGCTGATAATTATTTATTAAAGCTATGACATGTCTGATGAGCATTTTATTTATCTTTTACTGCACGTTACATGCTGTCTTGGGGCCTTGGTATGCATTGGATCTGTTGGCTACTCTTTTGTTCTCCTAGACAAGTCCCTGAATAAACCAGTGTCCATGGTACATTATTTACAGTCTGGAAATGGAATACCATCACCAACTGTAGCTGAACAGAAGTAAAGTTAGTCATAATCGCTGTCCATGGTGCTTGGCTGATTGCTCTCACTTCCCAGTATGTGTCCATAAGTTGTATCAAACCACAGTGACTTCATGTTGTGTTTTATTTCATATAACTTTATCAAATGAAGTAACCATATTCCCACGTGTTACCTAGAATATTGTCAACATTTTGAATAGTTTTGTTTTTTATCCATTAGAAGGAGGGTTCATGTTTAGAGAGAGCAGCCTCCTCATCACTACACTAGTTTTGGGTAATTTTTAGACATAAATGAATAATAATTAAACATACACACATAATCGATAATTCAGCTAAAGTGCTACTGGTTTTTGATTTTCTGTAGTGAGGATTTACATCGCATGGTGTCAGTGTAATAGAAAAAGTCAGCATTAAATGTGCTTGTCGTCAGCGCATTTTGGTTCCTCCTCCTGATAGCTTCCTCAGTCCGGTATTAACACGGTCGCTTCTGAGCTCACTGCTGCCTTTGGAAATACTCTATTTATCGTTATGTCTGTCGTTTTAAGAGGAGGATGAATATTTTCATATACGGAACAGTTGGATTCGGTCATTATAACGCAGTCTTTGTTTTCGTGAGGAAATACTGATGTTTTCGGGTTTAACCATGGAACAAAGAAGCTACGAGAGACTAAGGGCGAGAGGATGTTTGGTCGGCTGCGTGGTTGCTGTGCTTTTGTGGAGCGTGGTCTCAGCGCAATCAAGATATTCAATCTCCGAAGAAGTTAACGAAGGAACTGTGGTTGGAAATATAGCTAAAGATCTGGGATTAGATAAAAGCACACTGAAGGAAAGGAAGTATCGGATTGTTTCTAGTAATGCGGATCCTCTTTTCCATGTAAATCAGAATGATGGTGTCCTGTATGTGAGCCGAAAGATTGACAGAGAAGAGGTGTGCGCACAGAGCAGTACGTGTTTAATAAATCTGAAAACCGTGCTAGAAAACCCACTGGAGGTCCACTATGTCGAAGTGGAAGTGTTGGATATAAATGACCATTCTCCCAGTTTCCCAGAGCAAGAAAAACGGTTCGAAATTTCTGAGTCTGTGTTACCTGGAGCACGATTTCAGCTAAAACCTGCACGGGATCCAGACAGTGGTCATTTCTCCGTGCAACAATATAAACTCAGTCACAACGATCACTTCCGTTTGGAAGTTAAAGATAAAGGAGAATATGGTAAAATACCAACATTGGTTGTTCAAAAATCTTTAGACAGAGAAACAGCAGGAGGCCACTCATTAGTATTGACTGCACTGGATGGAGGAAAACCTCCAAAATCTGGTACTATGAATATTCTAGTAAATGTTTTAGATGTTAATGATAACGCGCCTGTTTTCTCTAAAGATGTTTATTCTGTCACGCTCTCTGAAAATGCTCCAGTAGGCACAACAGTCATAAAAGTGAATGCAACTGATTTAGATGAAGGACCGAACGGAGACGTTGTTTACTCATTTAGCAACAGTATGAATCAAAACATATTAAACCTATTTGATATAGATGCATTAACAGGCGAGATAACTGTTAATGGTTTAATAAACTATGAGGAGAAGGACAGATATGATATTGAAATTGAAGCATCAGATAAAGGTCTCGTTCCACTAACTACAGAGAAAAGCGTAATTATCAAGATGATAGACGTGAATGATAATGCACCTGAGATTGAAGTTACCTCATTTTCAAGCTCCATCCCTGAAGATTCCAGACCTGGAACTACAGTTGCTCTTATCAGTGTGAATGACTTGGACTCTGGTCTCAATGGAAAAGTTATTTGCTCCATAAGTGAGGATGCTCCTTTCGCTTTATCACCATCATTAAAAGACAAAATGTACTCATTAGTGACGAAGTCTCCTCTGGACAGAGAGAGAAAGGCCAATTATGAGCTAACAATAACTGCAAAAGACGCTGGACAGCCTTCGTTGTCGTCTGAGAAGACAATAAGCATTGTGGTGTCAGATGTGAATGATAACAGACCAGAGTTTTCACTGAGTCCATATACTTTCTATGTCACTGAAGCTAATGAGCCAGGAGCCTCTGTGTTTTCTGTAAGAGCCTCTGATCGTGACGAGGGAGACAATGCACTTATTTCCTATCATATTCTCAGAGATGGAAGGGAAGATAATAAAGTGACTTCATTTCTCAACATAAACTCTGAAAAAGGAGATATTTTGGCTCTAAAAAGTTTTGACTTTGAGACTCTGAAAACGTTCCAGTTCCAAGTTGTTGCCACAGATTCTGGAACTCTGTCACTAAGCAGCAACGTCACAGTGAACGTGTTCATTCTGGATCAGAACGACAACGCTCCAGTCATCCTGTATCCAGTCAGCTCTAACGGTTCTGCTGAAGGTGTGGAGGAGATTCCCCGCAATGTGAACGCAGGACACTTGGTGACTAAAGTCAGAGCCTATGACGCTGATATAGGATATAATGGCTGGTTACTGTTTTCACTGCAGGAAGTTACTGACCACAGTCTGTTTGGTTTGGACCGCTATACAGGACAGATCAGAACACTTCGCTCATTCACAGAGACAGACGAGGCTGAGCATAAACTGGTCATACTGGTAAAAGACAATGGGAACGTCTCACTCTCAGCAACAGCTACTGTGATTGTCAAAGTTGTTGAGCCCAAAGAGGCTTTTGCTGCTTCTGATGTTAAAAGTGCAACTAAAGTTGACGAGGAGGACAATGTCACATTCTATCTGATGATAACCCTGGGATCAGTTTCTGTACTTTTTCTCATCAGTATCATCGTGCTGATCACAATGCAGTGCTCTAAATCCACAGACTATACTTCTAAATATCTACAAGAGCCTAATTATGATGGAACACTGTGCCACAGCATCCAGTACAGATCTGGAGACAAACGGTACATGTTAGTTGGACCCAGGATGAGTATAGGATCTACTATAGTCCCGGGCAGCCATGCCAACACGCTAGTGCTCCCTGACAGGAGGAGGACATCTGGAGAGGTAAGGCCGAAGGCATTTTAAGTAAAGTTCTTTCTCTGTGTAGTCATTTTCTTTATGGAAGTTTTTGCGTGTCAGCTGTGGTATTAAGGACACATTTTCTTTCATTATAAGCAGACCTGATCTAGGACGCCATATCCAGAGACGGAGCATTTTATATCTCAATTCTAGAAGTTGTTTAGGTTGGTCACAATTTTGAAAAGCCAATGAATGTACTGACATTTATTAAAAAATAATTGATTTTGCACATTGGTTCCCTGTATGCATTTCTCTTGAATGAGTGATGGATGCTGGTAGTTTTTGTTTTTTTGTATCAAGGTTATGCAATTTTAAAGAAAAAGAATAATTTAGCATATTTTACTGATGTTTTTTTATTGTTTTCGATTTATTTGTTTTTACACGTTTGGGGTATTTTTCAAAGGCTGACCTAAGTGACCATTGTTTTAATGTTGGGTGTAGGTAATCCCACGAGGTGAATCATGCCACATCATACTCAGCCATAGGAAACATGTAATAATCCGTCCGGAAATACAGCGGTACAGTATGACAGCTTTGCATTAAAAAGCCACAAATATACTTTAAAAGGAATGAAAATACTAATACCGGATGTAGGCAGACATAAGTGAAGCTACTTGTGATCTCTGCCGATAGTGCTGAACGTGAGGGCTCTGGTTGACTATGTGATAGTGAATTGTAAACAATACATCAAACCACTCACTGACTGTATTTCAGCTTTTTGATTCGTTCCACTTGATTTTTAAATATAGTTTCACGTGTTGAGAATGATACTCCTGACATTTTGAGAGGCTTTGTTCTTTATTTTTATTGAAGGGATGTTTTCTGTTCACAGTGAGCGCCACAACATATTTCTTTCATTCATCTGACGGGGCACTATTTCGAGATAAAAACAGACAAAGACAATGTAGCATTAAGCTAAAGTGTAACTTGCTTTTTTACTTTCTGCAGTGAGAATTTAGATCGCATGGTGTCAGTGTAATAGAACAAAAAAGCATTACATGAGCTGTCTTCCTGACATTTTGGTTCCACCTCTTTATTTAGTCCGCAACTCGACATTATCGCAAGCGTTTTTCAGC
Organism: Helicolenus avius; assembly: GCA_916700675.1. Taxonomy (NCBI): domain Eukaryota; kingdom Metazoa; phylum Chordata; class Actinopteri; order Perciformes; family Sebastidae; genus Helicolenus; species Helicolenus avius. Next base: position 5,460 of record CAKAKQ010039346.1, read on the forward strand.
TTCCAGCTGCCTTTGGAGATACTCTATTTTGGTCGTCATGTCAGTCGTTGTAAGAGGAGGATGAATATTTTCACACTTGGAAGTGTTGGTTTGGATCATTACCACGCAGTCTTTGTTTTCGTGAGGAATTACTGATGTTTTCGGGTTTAACCATGGAACAAAGAAGCTACGAGAGACGAAGGGCGAGTGGATGTTTGGTCGGCTGCGTGGTTGCTGTGCTTTTGTGGAGCGTGGCTTCGGCGCAAATAAGATATTCAATCTCTGAGGAAGTGAACGAAGGAACTGTGGTTGGAAATATAGCAAAAGATCTGGGATTAGATAAAAGCACACTGAAGGAAAGGAAGTATCGGATTGTTTCTAGTAATGCGGATCCTCTTTTCCATGTAAATCAGAATGATGGTGTCCTATATGTGAGCCGAAAGATTGACAGAGAAGAGGTGTGCGCACAGAGCAGTACGTGTTTAATAAATCTGAAAACCGTGCTAGAAAACCCACTGGAGGTCCACTACGTTGAAGTGGAAGTGCTGGATATAAATGACCATTCTCCCAGTTTTCCAGAGAAGGAGACGGAGTTGGAAATTTCAGAGTCCGTGTTACCCGGAGCACGATTTAAACTAAAAGCCTCACGGGATCCAGACAGTGGTCATTTCTCCGTGCAGCAATACAAACTCAGCCACAACGATCACTTCCGTTTGGAAGTTAAAGATAAAGGCGAAGATGGTAAAATACCTATATTGGTTGTCCAAAAATCTTTAGACAGGGAAACTGCAAGAAGTCTCTCATTAGTGCTGACTGCACTGGATGGAGGTAAACCTCCGAAATCTGGTAATATGAATATTCTAATAAAAGTTTTAGATGTTAATGATAACGCGCCTGATTTCGCTAAAGATATTTCTTCTGTTACGCTCTCTGAAAATGCTCCAGTAGGCACAACAGTCACACAAGTGAATGCAACTGATTTAGATGAAGGACCAAACGGAGACGTAATTTACTCATTCAGCAAGAGTATGAATCAAAATATGTTAAATATGTTTGATATCAATGCATTAACAGGCGAGATAACTGTTAAAGGTTTAATAGATTATGAGGGGAAGGACAAATATGAAATTGAAATTGAAGCATCAGATAAAGGTCTCGTTCCACTAACTACAGAGACAAGTGTCATTATTAAGATAATAGACATGAATGATAACGCACCTGAGATTGAAGTCACTTCATTTTCAAGCTCCATCCCTGAAGATTCCAGACCTGGAACTACAGTTGCTCTTATCAGTGTAAATGACTTGGACTCTGGTCTCAATGGAAAAGTTATTTGCTCCATAGGAGTGGATGCCCCTTTCGTTTTATCACCATCATTAAAAGACAAAATGTATTCATTAGTGACAAAATCTCCCCTGGACAGAGAGAAACAGTCCCTATATGAGCTAACAATAACTGCAAAAGACGCTGGACAGCCTTCATTGTCGTCTGAGAAGACAATAAGCGTTGTGGTGTCAGATGTGAATGACAATAGTCCAGAGTTTTCACTGAGTCCATATACTTTCTATGTCACTGAAGCTAATGAGCCAGGAGCCTCTGTGTTTTCTGTTAAAGCTTTTGATCGTGATGAGAGAGACAATGCACTTATTTCCTATCATATCATCAGAGATGGAAGGGAAGATAATAAAGTGACTTCATTTCTCAACATGAACTCTGAAAAAGGAGATATTTTGGCTCTAAAAAGTTTTGACTTTGAAACTCTGAAAACGTTCCAGTTCCAAGTTGTTGCCACAGATTCTGGAACTCCGTCACTAAGCAGCAACGTCACAGTGAACGTGTTCATTCTGGATCAGAACGACAACGCTCCAGTCATCTTGTATCCAGTCAGCTCTAACGGTTCTGCTGAAGGTGTGGAGGAGATTCCCCGCAATGTGAACGCAGGACACTTGGTGACTAAAGTCAGAGCTTATGATGCCGATATAGGATATAACGGCTGGTTACTGTTTTCATTGCAGGAAGTTACTGACCACAGTCTCTTTGGTTTGGACCGTTATACAGGACAGATCAGAACACTTCGCTCATTCACAGAGACAGACGAGGCTGAGCATAAACTGGTCATACTGGTAAAAGACAATGGGAACGTCTCACTCTCAGCAACAGCTACTGTGATTGTCAAAGTTGTGGAGCCCAAAGAGGCTTTTGCTGCTTCTGATGTGAAAAGTGCAACTAAAGTTGACGAGGAGGACAATGTTACATTCTATCTGATGATAACCCTGGGATCAGTTTCTGTACTTTTTCTCATCAGTATCATCGTGCTGATCGCAATGCAGTGCTCTAAATCCACAGACTATACTTCTAAATATCTACAAGAGCCTAATTATGATGGAACACTGTGCCACAGCATCCAGTACAGATCTGGAGACAAACGGTACATGTTAGTTGGACCCAGAATGAGTATAGGATCTACTATAGTCCCGGGCAGCCATGCCAACACACTAGTGCTCCCTGACAGGAGGTCTGCGACTGCAGAGGTAAGACATGTTTAAATAAGATTTTTTTTTTTTCCAAAGAATGATATTCATATTGAAGCATATATGTTTTGGGTAGACCTACGTGCTTAGTGTCCAGAGAGCAAAGCATTAAGGCTTGGTTAAGTTGTTGGAGCAAATAAATCAGTTAAGAGAGGAAAAATATTGATTATTATTAATCCGAGAGGAAGCTTGTGATGACTTAACAGCATATGCAAATTCATATTTCAGATTAGTTGCTTTAGATCAGAATTTCTAGCTGACTATTATTTATTAAAGTTGTTGCATGTTAGATGACCATTACATCTGTCTTTTACTGCACATGTTACATGCTGTCTTGGGGCCTTGGTATGCATTGGATCTGTTGGCTACTCTTTTTTTCCCTAGACAAGTCCTTGAATAAACCAGTGCCCATGGTACATTATTTACAGTCTGGAAATGGAATACTATCACCAACTGTAGCTGGACAGAAGTAAAGTTTGTCCGAATCGCTGTCCATGGTGCTAAGCATGATTGCTCTCACTTCCCAGTATGTGTCTAAAAGTTATATCAAACCACAGTGACTTCATGTCAGTGTTTTAATTCATATAATTTTAGCAAATTAAGTAACCATGTTCCCATGTGTTCACTAGAATATTGTCAACATTTTGAATAGTTTTGTTTTTTATTCATTAGAAGGAGGTTTCATGTTTAGAGAGAGCAGCCTCCTCCTCACTACACTAGTTTTGGGTAATTTTTCGACATACATAAATAATAATTAAACATACAAACATAATCGATAATTCAGCTAAAGTGCTACTGGCTTTTGATTTTTTTGTAGTGAGGATTTAGATCGCATGGTGTCAGTGTAATATAACAAGGCAGCATTAAATTCGCGTGTCGTCAGCGCATTTTGGTTCCTCCTCCTGATAGCTTCATCAGTCCGATATTAACACGGTCGCTTCTGAGCTCAATGCTGCCTTTGGAAATACCTTATTTTTCGTCATGTCTATCGTTGTAATATGAGGATGAATATTTTCACGCTTGAAAGAGTTGGATTCGGTCAATATAACGCAGTCGTTGTTTTCGTGAGGAATTACTGATGTTTTCGGGTTTAACCATGGAACAAAGAAGCTACGAGAGACGAAGGGCGAGAGGATGTTTGGTCGGCTGCATGGTTGCAGTGCTTTTGTGGAGCGTGGCTTCGGCGCAAATACGATATTCAATCTCCGAAGAAGTTAACGAAGGAACTGTGGTTGGAAATATAGCTAAAGATCTGGGATTAGATAAAAGCACACTGAAAGACAGGAAGTATAGGATTGTTTCTAGTAATGCGGATCCTCTTTTCCATGTAAATCAGAACGACGGTGTCCTGTATGTGAGCCGGAAGATTGACAGAGAGGAGGTGTGCGCGCAGAGCAGTACGTGTTTAATAAATCTGAAAACCGTGCTAGAAAACCCACTGGAGGTCCACTACGTAGGAGTGGAAGTGCTGGATATAAATGACCACTCTCCCAGTTTTCCAGAGGAACAGAGAATGTTGGAGATTTCTGAGTCTGTGTTGCCTGGAGCAAGATTTCAACTGAAACCTTCACGGGATCCAGACAGTGGTCATTTCTCCGTACAGCAGTATAAACTCAGTCACAACGATCACTTCCGTTTGGAAGTTAAGGATAAAGGAGAAGATGGTAAAATACCTATATTGGTTGTCCAAAAACCTTTAGACAGAGAAACTGCAGGAAGTCAGTTATTAGTACTGACTGCACTGGATGGAGGGAAACCTCCGAAAACTGGCAACATGAATATCATAGTAAATGTTTTAGATGTTAATGATAACGTACCTGTTTTCTCTAAAGATGTTTATTCTGTTACGCTCTCTGAAAATGCTCCAGTAGGTACAACAGTCATACAAGTGAATGCAACAGATTTAGATGAAGGACCAAATGGAGAAGTAGTTTACTCATTCAGCAAGAGTATGAGTCAAAATATATTAAACCTATTTGAAATCAATCTATCAGGGGATATAATTGTTAAAGGTTTAATAGACTATGAGGAGAAGGACAAATATGAAATTGAAATTGAGGCATCAGATAAAGGTCTGGCTCCTCTTACAACAGAGAAAAGCGTCATTATCAAGATAATAGACATGAATGATAATGCACCTGAGATTGAAGTTACCTCATTTTCAAGCTCCATCCCTGAAGATTCCAGACCTGGGACTACAGTTGCTCTTATCAGTGTAAATGACTTGGACTCTGGTCTCAATGGAAAAGTTATTTGCTCCATTGGAAAAGATGTTCCTTTTACTTTATCGCCATCATTACAGGACACGATGTATTCATTAGTGACCAAATATCCTCTAGACAGAGAGAAAAAGTCACAATATGAGCTGACAATAACTGCAAAAGATGCTGGTCAACCTCCATTATCATCTGAGAAGACAATAAGCGTTGTGGTGTCAGATGTGAATGACAACAGTCCAGAGTTTTCACTGAGTCCATATACTTTCTATGTCACTGAAGCTAATGAGCCAGGAGCCTCTGTGTTTTCTGTAAGAGCCTCTGATCGTGACGAGGGAGATAATGCACTGATTTCCTATCATATTCTCAGAGATGGAAGAGAAGATAATAAAGCGACTTCATTTCTCAACATAAACTCTGAAAAAGGAGATATTTCGGCTCTAAAAAGTTTTGACTTTGAAACTCTGAAAACGTTCCAGTTCCAAGTTGTTGCCACAGATTCTGGAACTCCGTCACTAAGCAGCAACGTCACAGTGAACGTGTTCATTCTGGATCAGAACGACAACGCTCCAGTCATCCTGTATCCAGTCAGCTCTAACGGTTCTGCTGAAGGTGTGGAGGAGATTCCCCGCAATGTGAACGCAGGACACTTGGTGACTAAAGTCAGAGCCTATGACGCTGATATAGGATATAACGGCTGGTTACTGTTTTCACTGCAGGAAGTTACTGACCACAGTCTCTTTGGTTTGGACCGCTACACAGGACAGATCAGAACACTTCGCTCATTCACAGAGACAGACGAGGCTGAGCTTAAACTGGTTATACTGGTGAAAGACAATGGGAACGTTTCACTCTCAGCAACAGCTACTTTGATTGTCAAAGTTGTGGAGCCCAAAGAGGCTTTTGCTGCTTCTGATGTTAAAAGTGCAACTAAAGTTGACGAGGAGGACAATGTGACATTTTATCTGATCATAACCCTGGGATCAGTTTCTGTACTTTTTCTCATCAGTATCATCGTGCTGATCGCAATGCAGTGCTCTAAATCCACTGACTATACTTCTAAATATCTACAAGAGCCTAATTATGATGGGACACTGTGTCACAGCATCCAGTACAGATCTGGAGACAAACGGTACATGTTAGTTGGACCCAGAATGAGTATAGGATCTACTATAGTCCCAGGCAGCCACGCCAACACACTAGTGCTCCCTGACAGGAGGTCTGCGACTGCAGAGGTAAGACATGTTTAAATAAGATTTTTTTTTTTTTTCTAAAGAATGACTTTCATATGGAAGCATAGATGTTTTGGGGAGACCTACGTGCTTAGTGTCCAGAAAGTAAAGCATTAAGGCATGGTTAAGTTGTTGGAGCAAATAAATCAGTTAAGAAAGTAAACATATTGATCATGATTAAACCAAGAGAAAGCTTGTGATGACTTAACAGTAGATGTATATTGATATTTAACATTAGTTGCATTTGATTAGAATTTGTAGCTTACTATTATGTATTAAGGCTGTGGCATGTTATATGACTATTTTATTTGTCTTTTACTGCACATATTACATGCTTTCTTGGGGCCTTGGTATGAATTGGATCTGTTGGCTACTCTTTTGTTTTCCTAGACAAGTCCCTGAAAAAGCCAGTGTCCATGGTACATTATTTATAGTCTGGAAATGGAATACTATCACCAACTGTAGCTGGACAGAAGTAAAGTTAGTCATAATCGCTGTCCATGGTGCTAAGCTGATTGCTCTCATTTCCCAGTATGTGTCCATAGGTTGTATCAAACCACAGTGACTTCATGTTGTGTTTTAATTCATATCATTTTATCAAATGAAGTGACCATATTCCCACGTGTTACATAGAATATTGTCAACATTTTGAATAGTTTTGTTTTTTATTCATTAGAAGGAGGTTTCGTGTTTAGAGAGAGCAGCCTCCTCATCACCACACTAGCTTGGGGTAATTTTTCGACAAATAAATAATAATTAAACATACACACACTCGATAATTCAGCTAAAGTGCTACCGGCTTTTGATTTTATGTAGTGAGGATTTAGATCGCATGGTGTCAGTGTAATAGAAAAAGTCAGCATTAAATTCGCGTGTCGTCAGCGCATTTTGGTTCCTCCTCCTGATAGCTTCATCAGTCCGATATTAACACGGTCGCTTCTGATCTCACTGCTGCCTTTGGAAATAATCTATTTATCGTCATGTCTATCATTGTAAGAGGAGGATGAATATTTTCACACTTGGAAGAGTTGGATTCGGTCAATATAACGCAGTCGTTGTTTTCGTGAGGAATTACTGATGTTTTCGGGTTTAACCATGGAACAAAGAAGCTACGAGAGACGAAGGGCGAGAGGATGTTTGGTCGGCTGCGTGGTTGCTGTGCTTTTGTGGAGCGTGGCTTCGGCGCAAATAAGATATTCAATCTCTGAGGAAGTGAACGAAGGAACTGTGGTTGGAAATATAGCTAAAGATCTGGGATTAGATAAAAGCACACTGAAGGAAAGGAAGTATCGGATTGTTTCTAGTAATGCGGATCCTCTTTTCCATGTAAATCAGAACGATGGTGTCCTGTATGTGAGCCGAAAGATTGACAGAGAAGAGGTGTGCGCGCAGAGCAGTACGTGTTTAATAAATCTGAAAACCGTGCTAGAAAACCCACTGGAGGTCCACTACGTGGGAGTTGAAGTGTTGGATATAAATGACCATTCACCCAGTTTTCAAGAGAAAGAGACGGACTTGGAGATTTTTGAGTCTGTGTTACCAGGAGCACGTATTCTGCTAAAACACGCACGAGATCCAGACGGCGGTCCTTTCTCTGTTCAGCAGTATAAACTGAGCCCCAATGAGCATTTCCGTTTAGAAGTTAAGGATAAAGGAGAAGATGGTAAAATACCTATATTAATTGTGCAGAAATCTTTGGATAGAGAGGCAGCGAGAAGCCACTCACTGGTATTGACAGCACTGGATGGAGGGAAACCCCCGAAATCTGGCGAGATTAAAATTCGAGTAAATGTTTTAGATGTTAATGATAACGCGCCTGTTTTCTCTAAAGAAGTTTATTCTGTGATGCTCGATGAAAATGCTCCAGTAGGCACAACAGTCATGCAAGTGAATGCAACTGATTTAGATGAAGGACCAAATGGAGAAGTAGTTTACTCATTCAGCAGTATTGTGAATCAAAGGTTATTAAAGCTTTTTGATATAAATCCATCGACAGGTGAAATAATTGTGAAAGGTTTAATAGACTATGAGGAGAAGGACAGATATGAGATTGAAATTCAGGCATCAGATAAAGGTCTGGCTCCTCTGGCTACACAAAAAAGCGTCATTATCAAGATAATAGACGTGAATGATAATGCACCTGAGATTGAAGTTACCTCATTTTCAAGCTCCATCCCTGAAGATTCCAGACCTGGAACTACAGTTGCTCTTATCAGTGTAAATGACTTGGACTCTGGTCTCAATGGAAAGGTTATTTGCTCCATAGGAGTGGATGCTCCTTTTGCTTTAACACCATCTTTACAGGACAAAATGTATTCATTAGTGACAAAATCGCCTCTAGACAGAGAGAAACAGTCCCAATATGAGCTGACAATAACTGCAAAAGACACTGGTCAACCTCCATTATCATCTGAGAAGACAATAAGCGTTGTGGTGTCAGATGTGAATGACAACAATCCAGAGTTTTCACTGAGTCCATATACTTTCTATGTCACTGAAGCTAATGAGCCAGGAGCCTCTGTGTTTTCTGTCAGAGCCTCTGATCGTGACGAGGGAGACAATGCACTTATTTCCTATCATATTCTCAGAGATGGAAGGGAAGATAATAAAGTGACTTCATTTCTCAACATAAACTCTGAAAAAGGAGATATTTTGGCTCTAAAAAGTTTTGACTTTGAGACTCTGAAAACGTTCCAGTTCCAAGTTGTTGCCACAGATTCTGGAACTCCGTCACTAAGCAGCAACGTCACAGTGAACGTGTTCATTCTGGATCAGAACGACAACGCTCCAGTCATCCTGTATCCAGTCAGCTCTAACGGTTCTGCTGAAGGTGTGGAGGAGATTCCCCGCAATGTGAACGCAGGACACTTGGTGACTAAAGTCAGAGCCTATGACGCTGATATAGGATATAACGGCTGGTTACTGTTTTCACTGCAGGAAGTTACTGACCACAGTCTCTTTGGTTTGGACCGCTATACAGGACAGATCAGGACTCTTCGCTCATTCACAGAGACAGACGAGGCTGAGCATAAAGTGGTCATACTGGTGAAGGACAATGGGAACGTTTCACTCTCAGCAACAGCCACTGTGATTGTCAAAGTTGTGGAGCCCAAAGAGGCTTTTGCTGCTTCTGATGTTAAAAGTGCGACTAAAGTTGACGAGGAGGACAATGTGACATTTTATCTGATCATAACCCTGGGATCAGTTTCTGTACTTTTTCTCATCAGTATCATCGTGCTGATTGCAATGCAGTGCTCTAAAGCCACAGACTATACTTCTAAATATCTACAAGAGCCTAATTATGATGGGACACTGTGTCACAGCATCCAGTACAGATCTGGAGACAAACGGTACATGTTAGTTGGACCCAGAATGAGTATAGGATCTACTATAGTCCCGGGGAGCCATGCCAACACACTAGTGCTCCCTGACAGGAGGTCTGCGACTGCAGAGGTAAGACATGTTTAAATAAGATTTTTTTTTTCCGAAGAATGACATTCATATTGAAGCATATATGTTTTGTTGAGACCTACCTGCTTAGTGTCCAGAAAGTAAAGCATTAAGGCATGTTTAACTTGTTGATGCAAATCAATCAGTTAAGAGAGGACACATATTGATCATGATTAAACCGAGAGGAAGCTTGTGATGACTTATCAAAAGATGTACATTCATATTTAAGATTAGTTGCTTTTCATCAGAATTTGTAGCTGACTATTACTTATTAAAGCTGTGGCATGTTATATGACTATTTTATTTGTCTTACTGCACATATTACATGCTGTCTTGGGGCCTTGGTATGCATTGGATCTGTTGGCTACTCTTTTGATTTCCTAGAAAAGTCCCTGAATAAGCCAGTGTCCGCGGTACATTATTTACAGTCTGGAAATGGAATACTATCACCAACTGTAGCTGGACATAAGTACATTTTGTCGCAATCGCTGTCCATGGTGCTAAGCATGATTGCTCTCACTTCCCAGTATGTGTCCATAAGTTATATCAAACTACAGTGACTTCATGTCAGTGTTTTATTTCATATAACTTTATCAAATGAAGTAACCATGTTCCCACGTGTTAGGTAAAATATTGTCAATATTTTGAATAGTTTTGTTTTTTATTCATTAGAAGGAGGTTTCATGTTTAGAGAGAGCAGCCTCCTCATCGCTACACTAGTTTTGGGTAATTTTTCGACATACATAAATAGTAATTAAACATACAGACATAATCGATGAATCAGTTAAATGCTACTGGCTTTTGACTTTCTGTAGTGAGGATTTAGATCGCATGGTGTCAGTGTAATATAACAAGGCAGCATTAAATTCGCGTGTCGTCAGCGCATTTTGGTTCCTCCTCCTGATAGCTTCCTCAGTCCGATATTAACACGGTCGCTTCTGAGCTCACTGCTGCCTTTGGAAATACCTTATTTTTCGTCATGTCTGTCGTTGTAATATGAGGATGAATATTTTCACGCTTGAAAGAGTTGGATTCGTTCAATATAACGCAGTCGTTGTTTTTGTGAGGAATTACTGATGTTTTCGGGTTTAACCATGGAACAAAGAAGCTACGAGAGACTAAGGGCGAGAGGATGTTTGGTCGGCTGCGTGGTTGCTGTGCTTTTGTGGAGCGTGGTCTCAGCGCAATCAAGATATTCAATCTCCGAAGAAGTTAACGAAGGAACTGTGGTTGGAAATATAGCTAAAGATCTGGGATTAGATAAAAGCACACTGAAGGAAAGGAAGTATCGGATTGTTTCTAGTAATGCGGATCCTCTTTTCCATGTAAATCAGAATGATGGTGTCCTGTATGTGAGCCGAAAGATTGACAGAGAAGAGGTGTGCGCGCAGAGCAGTACGTGTTTAATAAATCTGAAAACCGTGCTAGAAAACCCACTGGAGGTCCACTATGTCGAAGTGGAAGTGTTGGATATAAATGACCATTC
>CAKAKQ010039356.1:0-10271 GCA_916700675.1 Helicolenus avius
TCATCATTGGAGGTTACAAGATTGGTATTTCTTCATATGTTCTTAGTATTTCTATCACAGATTAACCAACAAGAAAAGATTATATTCCTTTTAAATTGTATTTTTATGTAGAGTTTTTCCCGTACAGTGTTTTGTTTCATTGGGGCCTTGTTGTTGGTGTCTTCCACAGAACCCCACCTGTGTTGTGATTAGTTCCTTGTTTTTAGACACGCCCACAGAAACCCACCTGTGTTGTGATTAGTTCCTTGTTTTTAGACACGCCCACAGAAACCCATATGTTTGCCCATATATTGAAGATTCTCTCAGCAGGGGCCCGCTTTCTTGTTTTTTAACGAGAGAGTACCATCTCCTTTGAGGACCCCTCAGAGGATTCTACGAAGTTTGATCTCCAAACCAGTTCATTTTGTTGTGAAGGTGAGTTTTTGGTATTTAATTTAATATCCATTTAGCCTACTTATAAAACAGCATCTGGTCAATAATGTTGCAGTGGGTGATTGTTTTTCGGTTTATGAAGTGGTTTTAAGTCAAATCTTGGTTGATTGTAACTGTATTCTATCAAATTAAGAATTTAAGTCATCAGACATCTGAATCAGTTAGAGAAACATAGAGAGTATAGAAAACGTTACATATATATCTGTACAGAGTACAGACCAAACTCTTGTCTGTTGTCTGTTGATGGAGCAGCTGCATAGCCTGGCACTGATCCAGCCAAACTCCATCCAGAAAACACGCTTTTTAAAAGTTGCTTGTTGTCTGATCAGATAAAGCATGAATTCAGACTATATGGCATTATGATATAGATATTTCGGCTAGCTTTGATTAGTTTTCGACAACATCGCTGTATTAATGCCTATGTGACGTCTTGATGGAACAGCTCATTTTACAATGTTTTACACAGCCTCTCCATTCAGAAAACAAACAATCTAAAAGTTGTGTGCTTGCCATCTTGCAAACAGACTTGACAAAGCACAGATTTTGTGTCTTGGTCATGGTCTTGTTATGTCGGCAAACCGTTCCATTTATTGCAATTAAATGACGGCACATCTTCTAAATTTCATACATGTTACAACTTGTTAGAATGAACCACTGACACGCCCCCTTGAAAGAGCAACAGTCAATGGGGAATAGGTATCGATTGCACAGGTTTCACTATAAACGATGATAATGGCTTACCTATGGCCCATTAACTGGTGCAAGAATATTTAAATAAGCTCTGATGTGAAGTACCAAAACGTGTTGGATGATAATGACCCACCTATGGCCCATTAACTGGTGCAAGAATGTGTAAAGTACCAACACTGGTACTGATTCAGCTATTTTACCATTAAACAGTTTTAGATGTATTTATATATGTAATTATTGCAATTATTGTAGAGTAAAACTGTTGTTATTAATCAATTGTGCTTATATATATTTTCAGATGCCGCGTAAAGGATCCTTTCGTCGATCTCAGGTAGGGAAGCGGAACAGGGCCAAGCAGTTGGATGCTCTTTTTGTGGCGAATAGACCCCAACAGCATGACGATATTGTCGGTATGTAGCAAGTTCTTTCTTTTCTACATGCTTTCCTTATGTGTGTAAGGTGTATATTGTTGCATTATGACCTAGCAGGATGGTGCATAATTATTTTGTTTCCGTAAACGATGCTGTGTTAAGCTTCATTGTGTGGTCTTTGTGTGTTTATCAATAGTTTGCGGCACAGGATATCGCCATAGAGTGGGAGAATGGCCAATTTCCTTCTTTACTGGACGAAGACACAAGTTGGGAGAGGTCGCCGTGCCACGGCCGTGTCAAACGGACGAAGAAGGATATACGACTGTTAGTTACAGCAAGAGGGTAAGATGATGCACACTGTAATAAAATGATTGAGATGATTTGGAAAAGGTGATATTTAATCTGATATCTTCGTAATTGACAAAGAGAAGCTATGTGTTGAATACTAATTATGCTATTTGTCATTGCAGAGGCAGCGGTCTTGGGAACCTAAGCAGTCCCATGGAGCACCCAAGAGGAGGACTGTTCAGCAGCAGGTTTGTTATGTTTGTATTGTGCTTTAACTATTGGGGTATGTTTATTGATTGTTTGTTTATGGATTGCATTTTGATAAGAGAAAATGTCAACGATAGTTTCCTGCTGTTTTGTTTGAAGGTGTTGAAGGAGTGTTCCATCCCACTGACACGTGTCAGGTTTAGCAGTGAGATGTTGACTGCGATGGATGCCTTTGCTCCATCACATCTTCCGAGTCCCGCGGAGTGCACAGCAGCTGTTCCAAAGGGACAAACGGTAATTTGCATTTATCTTTGTGTTAGTTGAGTGTATTTTTCTTCCTGAAATACTGTAAATTAATAAACCTAGATTGTTCATATTGGTCAAAAGGAACATGCCTCAAATCTGTTTTTTCTTACATTAGAATCCAGGAATGAAACATCGGCAGAAAGCAGCTACTTCCAAGAGGAGACTGGCAGAGCCACAGGTTCGTCTTTGTTTTGAAAGCAATATTAAACTTATTCGGAGATGTGGGTAATGGAAAGTATATATTTTGTTTATTCAACTATTTTATGGTTTAATACATAATAGTCAATCAGTGATAAAATACATTGTTTTTAATGCAGTTCTTTCCCGCAGCCCCCTCGGTTGAGGAGGTCTCTCCGAAACCTTCACGTGGCAGGGCTGTGATCGTGAATGTGAAGGCAGAGGTTGGTGCTCTTTATTTTTTTGTTAATGAGTCTGCTCAGCTATGTCATTGTTATTGCAGTATAAATTATAATAGAAAACCCTTCAGTGTTATAATAATATATATAAATAGTTGTAATAATTGTCAAACACAGAAAAAATACATGATATTAAAGGTTGTTTTTTTGACTGTATTTTTTAAAGGTTGAGGCCATCCCACCGAATGTGGATGTCTCTCCACAGCCGTCACCTTCCAAGGCTGTGCCAGTGGTTGTGGAAGCAGAGTCCCCAAGAACTGCAAAAGGTCAGGCCCTCATTGATGTCAAGTCTGATTATTTTTTGGCGAATGACATTTTCGGCATTTGTACACACGTACATTTTTAGTGTGGATCCTACGCACTGTTTTATAAATGAGACGCCTGGTCATTTTATCAGCCAGGAAGCGAAAGAAGGAGCGAGACCCGTTGCTGGTGTGAGTACATCCCAGAACGAAACACACAGGCATTGTAGCTCTTTCTAATTATGTATTTTCACAGTCTTATACTTTAACAGTTTTACAACAAATTGCTACCTTCTTGACTTGCCAATGTTAGCTTTTAAATTGACAAACATTATATGTGTGATTCATGGCGCAATTCAAACGGGATCAAACAAATATATGTCTCTCTCCATTGACTACCATTCATATTTTTTCCGAAATAAAGGTGCCTTCAAATGAAACTTGTGAGCTTGTGTTTACAACATGGGAAGTCGTGTACACGATATACTTGGCGCTCAAGTGGTTAAATCTTGAGAACACTGCTACTAAGCAACGGCAATATTAACGTTACTGTTGGTGTCTAGAAGTCACAGAGGCTAACAATTTAGCAAGCTAGCAAGTGGGTAACATAATGCAGGAGATGCAAAGGCATAATGACAGAGGAAACAGGTGAGGCTGTTGGGAATATCAACATTTTCCTCAGACATATTATACAATTACAAAGAATTACAATATACAGTATGACTAGAATTGTAATATATGAACTTATTATGTACCAAAAAATGAACTTCCATGGCTTTCCACCATTCCTGACAACGTCAACAAACACGTCGCAACTCGTGAACTCAGAGCTTTGAGAAACTTACGAGGTCGTAAATACCACATGAGAGGGCTTTCATGTCGACTCTTCTTGTGACCGGGTAAACAGGACCCCATCTGAAGGCAGCATAACATCCCACGCTGGTCCACAGGAAGGTGCGGGACTTCGACTCTATTCATTCAAAGCACATTTAGAATACAGTGTCATACATATTTATACTTAATTTAAGATAATTCCACTTGACATTTCCAGTACTGTATGATACGCTGAAACGATATACTGCAGACACACACATACACACATACACACACACATACACACACACATACAGTGTAATCTAAGGCTAGGTGGTCCAAAGTTACGTCTTTCTCTCTGTCTCTCAGAGCAGATGAGGGCTCTGAGACATCACGCAAACATTGTCCCTCCCACCGGCCCTGAAGGTGACACTGACAGAGACCCCGACTCTGCTGCTCCTGAAATACTCAAGGATCATCTTCCAGTCGGCAGAAACTCAATCCGCTGCCTGTTCTCCTCACCTGACTCAGTGATGGATTGACAGGATGAAGTTGAGGTGGTGCGGGACCACTCCGTCTCATTGCATCAAACAAACCACCCACACACCCACACAGAGGATGCTGGTGGCCTTATGTCAGATTCACAAACTTTGGGTAAACTTTTCCTCCTCCTCCTCTTCCTCTTTATAGTACCTCCTTGGCCGGGCTGTTCCGACCTATCAGACATTTCCCCTGAGGACAGTGAGTGCTGGCTTTGACTCATCAAAAATGAAAGAGATTACACAAGCTCAATGTGTACAGTATGTGTGTGTGTACTGTGGTGGAACAGTCAGTGGAGAGTGCCACCGTGAGGATTTGAGGAATAATGCAGGCAGCTAAAGGGCCCTGCTTCTCAAAAATATACCATGGAGGCCCCTGACTGTACTTATCACTAACCCTAAACCTAACCCAGAGAGGAAGAAATATATAGTCAATTCAGAATATTGGAATAGAAATTTGCATCACGTGAGGATGACTGGTACAAGGTGTGAGTTTGCAGGTATGTGTGTGTGTGCGTGTGACTCACTGGTGACAGGACACAGAGGTTATGAGGGGCCACCTAGCGCAATGCCGCTCTGTGTCGTAAAGCAGATGACACAGGACTCATGACAGATGCAACACAGTCTGTCATCGACTGGGGTCAGGAGTTCAGCGTGTGGGGCGGAGGGGGGTAGAGGCACAGAGTGAGAGTCAGTCACTGTGAAGTGAAATTCAAGTGGTTTCAGAGCAGTAACTTTTTGTTTGCTAACTAACATCTTAAAAAACAAATCCACCCTGGTGATGGCATGGCAGTGTGAGGAAGAATCCAAACAGAAGGAAGGGGTTGCAAAACACCAACAACACTCATATCTGGACCCACTTAAAGTCAGCCCAACTTCTTCAAACAGCTTTGCAAGCGGAGTAAGAATGTGCAAAGTGGAGGACAGATCAGAGGTTTCACAGATCCACATACATTATTTTGTATTGAAACAGAATAACTATTAATGGACTTGGTAAATGGACTTGTATTTATATGGTGCCTTTCTAGTCTTCCGACCACTCAAGGCGCTTTACATGTCAGCATTCACCCATTCACACACACATTCATAGCAGAGGCTGCCATACAAGGTGCCAATCTGCCCATCGGGATCTAATCTAAATACTCATTCACATGGCCCAGCCTTCGGGAGCAATTTGGGATTCAGTATCTTGCCAAAAGGCACTTGGACATGTGGACTGGAGGAGTCGGGATCGAACCGCCGACCTTCCAATTGGTGAACAACCCACTCTACCTTGAGCCACAGCCACCCTACATTGTACACACAGTCTCATACCTCAAAAATTGTAATTCTCAATGCATTCTCAATTAAGTATTGAGGAAAAACATATTTTCTCTGAGATTACGGTTGCAGTTTAAAAAAAGTTTTAAACACGTAATTAAACTACTTTGTTAAGTTTAGGCAACAAAAAATACTTGATTAGGTTAAGCAAAAAAATCATCATGGTTTGGCTTAAATGACTACATTTGTTACGTCGTTAAAAGTGCAAAATACAAGATTGGGAGCATTTCTATTGCATCCGCACGGCTCTCAACATGGCGACGGCTGAGCCGGTAGCTCGTAGCAAACAATGCAAACAGCGCTAACTGTGAAAACAAAGCAACACATCAGTGTGTGAATGAGTTGAGTACTTTCTGGTTTACGAAAGTACACTACTAGTACTACTAGTTTACTGAGAGTATACTTGTGAGTTTTCTTTAAGTTAACTTATTGTACTTAGCCAAATATACTTTTCTTTTCTATACTTTTTTCTGTATACTTTTCAGTATAAACCAAGTATACTTGGACTTTTATGTATACTTACCAAGTACACTTGACAGACTTCTTAAGCTTTAACTTTACTTTTTAACTTCTTGAGCCAAGTATAATTTTTTTAAAGTTCATCTCTGATAAGTATATAAAAGTAATCTGAAAGCATACTCTCTATAAAGAAGTATATTAATAGCATACTTGAATAAATTTCTTTTTTGTAAGGGAGAGAGACTTCATTCTCTGCTCAGGTAGACATTACTCCTCCATATCTTTACATAGCAAATAGTTGTTTGATGCTATATTAATGCTCTGGATATTGTATAGAGCACCTTAAGTGTACCTTAAGAGCACCTTAAGTGATGTAAATTAAAAAAAAGTGAAGGTTGACTTTTCGTTTACGACACAAACAGCAGCCTCCTGGGTTAAAGTCCTGTGTTTGTTTGACCCATCCACCACACCGACTTCCTCCCTATGTGGACTATCATTACAAACGTATTTGTGATACGTCAAAAACAAACGTAATCCACAACAAAAAAAGGTTTCCCTCGAAACACAATTCACAACGCAATTTCATTGTATGGGAACATACATTTTAAGGAGGCTGAATGAGGCAGTGTTCCAGCCTGTTCTCATTCCCAGGACGTAATATAGCAACGCTTTGTCACATCCCTGGTAGTGTGATACCGACGCACGGGGAACCCTTTGGCGCTTGTATGAGACACACCAGGCTTTCAAGTAACTACAATGTAAATCCATCTGCAGCCAGCGAAGAGCGAGAAAATACACATAAGAGGGAAGGTGGTTGGGTCAAACAAAAACAAGGCTTTCATCCAGGAGAGCGCTGTTTGTGTCCCGTGAAGTGTCACTTTCACTTTACAACCAGGCACGAGTTTATTGCGAGCGTAACACATGGGGTGTGACAAAGCTTCGGAATGGGACGCATACTGATACAGAAGGCTGGAATCTGAACAAATGTCAGCTGAATCATATAATTAATTCCCAGAAGAAATCTTATTGGCCCTAGAAAAAAAGCTTGAGTTTAAAAATATATTGCAAAATGTCAGAATCATACCTCCTTCAAAGGGAAAACTAACCTTTTTAACATGACATTTTCAAAATGTGAGACTCTCAAGGGTCATATGCAATGTGTTTTCCAAAAGGGTGCAATATGATGCAGAGTACAATATGTTCTCTAAAGCTACACTCTGGAAATTCAATTCTTCTACAAATACATTTTTAATATACACAGGTCATATTGCTTGTGTTCCCCTGCCTAAATATTCCTCCTTAAAAGAAACTAGTTGCAAATGATTAAACGTTCACTATCCTAACATTCTGTGTTCACTTTGTGCACCGTCTACATCCTGTTTACATCCTGTTTATTAGTATGGAAACCTCATTTTCACCTCACCTCAGCGAGCCAGGGGGCAGGGTTGGCAGTGGCTAGTTGGCAGTGTCTGCCATGCTGGCATAGATGCCTCAGTTAAAGGACACCGGGTCTGTGCCTACTGCTAGTCAAAGGTGTCTTGGGAGCGCAAGTTGGCCAACAGAGTCATTAAATATAAAAATTAGAGAGAGAGAGAACAGAGAAAATATCAGAAGCTCTTCACAGTAAATATGGTTGAAAAAGAGGAGAAAATAAGACAAACCATAAATCAGAAAACCTTAAAAGGAGAGATAGGCAGACACAAACTAATTAACAGGGGGAACATGAGAGGGATGAAGCTGTCGTCTCACTTAACAGTTCTTCCATGTCCACAGGACAAAAAGACACCAAACTTCCTCCATTTCCTGAGTTAAAGCCACATCAGCAAGGCTTTGCTGCATTCTTGCACATCGCTTTAATTCATTTTGATGCCACAGCACAATGGAAAGCACATGGAGTGAAGAAAACATATGGAGCCACAAGGGAAAATAAAATGTTTTAGCTATGCTGCTGCATATGGATTTTGACCTTTTTACTGTTCTTGAACGACAGCCAACTTCTGTCCAGGGCAGAGTGACTTAGCTGACCTCTTCCTGACTTGTTGCGGGCAGAAGCCACAGCTCCCTGCAATGCAGTGTCTTTGTGAAGTTTGACAGGGAAACCATCACTGACAGAAAACAGCACATTGTAATGGTTTTAGGGCTGTTCTCGACCAAAGAAATTCTTTGTTAACTAACACTCATCCGATTCTGACGATTAATTGATTATTTGATTTAATTGACAGATCTGTAAAACCGAGTCTTTCCACAAAGAATCACACAAAAGCACTACTTTAAGTCTTGTGTTTACCAGAGATGTGTTCATAAGCTTCTTGGAAATAAGTCATTCAGCATGAAAACAGCATAAAAAACGACTAATCAAATCTTAGTGGACGAAGACCGAAACAATTGATTAGTCAACTTATTGATTAAGAGAGGGCAGTCCTAATTGGTTTAGCTGTACAAGTCTGCTATTGAATATCACACATTCAATTTTCTATTCTTAGTAGGGAGGTCCATAATTAATCATTTAACCGTTAACCCACATTAAGCATTTTAACCGATTAATGCTATCGGTTAAAACGGTTAAAAGAAATGTTAATAATGAACTCAAAAGCTGAGCGGCTCAGAGGAGCAGCTCGTCTCTTTAAGGCAGGGCTGGACAAACTTTTTGACTCAGGGGCCACAATAAGTTTTAAAATATGACAGACGGGCCGGGCCAGTATCAGATGGATGGAGAATGTTTGTGTGAACTAATATAAATTACAAATAAAAGCCATTACCTAAAAGGTAAAGAAAACTTACATTTCATTTCAGTGAGAACAGTGTTGTTGGTCACCCTTTTTTGCCAGTGCATCAAAGTTTGGTGTCAGTTTGGCTGACAATTATAAACCAATCCCACCTACTGCGTACAGAGGTTTAAGGGAAAAACAGTAATTTATGAAAAAAGAAAATGAAAACGCCCTTTTAAACATAAGGGGGAACATAAGGCAAAAACCTTGGCTAAATAAAAAGTGCCGACAGGTAGATTTCGAACCTCGGCCTGCCACGGTGCGAGCGCCCGCTCTACCGGGTGAGCTATAACACACAGAACTACCACAGATAGGAAGAACAATAATTAATGAAGACCGAGGTGACGGTGAGAGTGTAGTCGAAACAGATCTTAATTTTTTAAATAAGGGCTATAAGAGTGTTGGTACTGGGGAGTGGGATCGACTGAAACGCTGAGTATTGCAGGAAAAAGGTCAAATGAATGCGGTCTTTACTATAATTTGGACAATTTTGTACCAATATTACGGCATACAATGCCATAAAGTAGTCCGGAAAGTATTATTTTCTTTAAAAGTCTAAGCCGTTGAGCTACGTCTTTAGTTGGAGTCCCAACTGTGAACGGGAGAAACTACTTTCTGTTAAGATTTAAACTGCTGGATCCCCGGTGAGTTGAAACACACTCTGCTGTTTTGGCTAGTCTGTTTTAACCACTATGTAAGGAGAAAAAGATGCATAAAACTTGTTGTTTAGGTTCAGATAGTGTTCATAAAAACCAACCGAGGTTACAAGAATGTTTTGTAAGGTATTTGACGAACTTTAGTGTCCGTTTTATTACTGTTTTATGATGCTAAAAAGATCGCTAACGGCTAAATGCTAACGGCTAATCGCTAGCTAAGGCCTATGTTAACTGCTGGTTTAAGCTAATCGCTAAGCTAATTTCTAGCTATGGTTGGTAGCTTAAGGATAGCGTGGTGAAGTTTAAAGTTGTATGGTGCTTTGTTTACATTACAGTCACTCTGGTTAAGTGAGGCTAACACATAGTAATGGTCTGGTTAAGTGAGGCTAACACATAGTAATGGTCTGGTTAAGTGAGGCTAACACATAGTAATGGTCTGGTTAAGTGAGGCTAACACATAGTAATGGTCTGGTTAAGTGAGGCTAACACATAGTAATGGTCTGGTTAAGTGAGGCTAACACATAGTAATGGTCTAGTTAAGTGAGGCTAACACATAGTAATGGTCTGGTGCAGGGATGTCCAAACTTGCAGAGAATCTGCCTTGTAGAAGGCAGTAGCTCCGTCTAGTGGTAAAACTGAGAACTACAATACACTCAAGCGCAAGTTTCATGTGTGGGCCACATTCCATTATATTTTTAGAATTTGCTGCGGCCAATTAAAAATGGACCACGGGCCGCAGTTGGCCCGCGGGCCGTAGTTTGGAC
>CAKAKQ010039366.1:0-10998 GCA_916700675.1 Helicolenus avius
TTTTATTTAGTTTAGCTGAACTAAAGTAGGACATTTACAGTTACACTAAACAATAGCAAAGTATTCCATTTGTGTCCATTGTGATCCCTGATGATGGCAGAAGTAACTATTCAGCAGATCAATTTAAAAGTCCCATATTATAAAAAAAATAAAATAAAAAAAGTGAGATTCTTATGTGTATTATATTATAAACCAGGTTTAAGTGCTATATAAATACTCTGAAAGTATCAAAATGCTCAATCCACTCAGAAATACACACAGCCCATATTCAGAAACTGTGCCTATGAAACAAGCCATCAGGATTTCCTGCATTTGTGATGCCACAAATCTACATATTTAGACCATTTCACAGCACAATATGGGACCTTTATGTTAGAAACATGCATTTGAAGGTATATGCAACTTTATTCCAATACTAAACTTCTTGAGAGTTGCCAAAAGGAAATGTCTTGGCTGACAATTTGCACCCGAACACAGCACAAAGACTACAGCCAACGGCCAGTCAGCACGGACGTTCTGCGCCTGCATGAGAGGAAACAACTCTCCACACCAGCACGTCTCAGTAGTCTGTATTCATCATTCAAATAAGGAAACCGGAAAGACAGAGGACTGCGGATATACACGCCGTTGTTATGATACGTACATGAAACAAAGCGACGTTTGCCGAACCATTTTCACACCACTCTCACTCACCACTTTGCTTCTTTCCAGATGGCAATGTCGTTGTGAAACCCTCACAACTAAATGCCTGACCCCAACCCTTACCCTTATCCTAACCTGAGCCCTCAAACAGGCCTTTGAAAGTCTGTCCGAAGGTAAAGACCGCCCAGAATATCCTGACTTTCCAAAAATGTCCTCACTCTGAAGGTTTAAAACTCAAATTGGTCCTCACAAAGATAGCTGTACGAGTAAACACACACACACACACACACACACACAGAGCTATGACTTACCACATAGCTCACCACTTTGGGCCGGGATGAATCCCACTCACTGTAACTTTCCACTAACTCTATGACGTGTTTTCTCCAGAAGGCTAGGCTGAGCAGCTCCTCTATGAAGAGCCTCATCTTCTACTCCAACTGTTCACACACACACACAATGTCCACAAGGGCAATGTGCTCTATAGCTACCACACAAACATAAACACTGCCTTTAGTTAATGTTTTCTTTATTATGGCACAGCTCTCATGAAGCTGAGTGGAAAGGGGAAACATTTCTAATGCATGAATCACTGCTAGTGTGTCCGCACAAGCCCCTATGTGTGTGTGTGTGTGTGTGTGTGTGTGTGTGTGTGTGCGCGTGTGTGTGTGTGTGTGTGCAAGTCCACTCTTTAAGAGGAGGCTTCCCCCTCAGGCTGACTACAGTCTCACCTGGGACAGCTGGTGAAACGGACGTGATCTCTCTTCACCCCTGGAACGTGACCTCTATATAAGGTGAGTACTGATGAAAAGCAAAACGTCGAGGAAGGCAGGAAAGAAAGGAAATAGCAGCGTTTAATTCAGATGCTGAGCATGAAAGATACTTCAGGGTGATATCATAGCGTTTATGAAAGCTTCCTTTCAGTTCTCTGAGCATTTGTCGACCACCTTATTGTGTTGATTTTTAACTTTTACATCATATGCTCATGTCTATAAATATTAGTCTTACAACTAGGGCTGTCGCAATAGTAATCTGTTAACGCAAATTTGTTTTAAAGGCCCTCATTTCTTTAACCCAGTAAAGAAAACTTGCAGTTTTTAGGTTGTAGTGGGCTCAGTTTTAAAGCTAGAGTGAAGATACTGGCCTCATTTGAAACTAGAAAACCTAAGGAATCAATATGACAATAATGGTATACTAGCTTATTACATGGCTGTGTTGAATACTCGATTCCGATTGGTCAATCACGGCGTTCTGCGGTCTGTAAGTTCTTTATAACAGACCGTTGCTATGTAAAGCAGACAGTTGCTGGACTGTTTTTGTGTCAAAATATTGATTTCTTAAGTAACTAGTTGTGTAAAAAGCGGGATAATGTCCAGCTAGCGGGTTATTGTTATGAAAGAATCCCCTTCAGGGTGATGAGAGACCCCTCGCGAAGCGACATCGCCCTGTCGGGGATTCTTTCACACCAATGGCTCGCTGTACATTATCCCTTACTTGTCGCAAAGGAGGCTAAATACCGCTCCAAACTTACACTAAATTTTGGCGAGGAAAAACTGGCATGGCCATTTTCAAAGGAGTCCCTTGACCTCTGACCTCAAGATATGTGAATGTAAATGGGTTCTATGGGTACCCATGAGTCTCCCCTTTACAGACATGCCCACTTTATGATAATCACATGCAGTTTGGGGCAAGTCATAGTCAAGTCAGCACACTGACACACTGACAGCTGTTGGTGCCTGTTGGGCTGCAGTTTGCCATGTTATGATTTGAACATATTTTTATGCTAAATGCAGTACCTGTGAGGGTTTCTGGACAATATTTGTCAATGTTTTGTGTTGTTATTTGATTTCCAATAATAAATATATACATACATTTGCATAAAGCAGTATATTTTCTCACTCCCATGTTGATAAGAGTGTTACATGTTTTAATAGATAAAAAAAATTGATTAATTTGCGATTAATCGATTAAATTAAATACTTTAATCGATTGACAGTCCTACATGCAACACGTCTTAACTGACTACTATCATGATGCTCCATAAGATTTGCCAATAGAGTCTACATAAATGTGTTTTCCAGTATGTTTTAAAAGTATTTCCTCCTGACTCTGTTAATTATACTCCAGCTACAGCCATGGCTCGTTTGGACCAGGTCATCACAAACATTGTGGATGTATTCTTGGACTATGCTGATGATGAAGGAAAGAAACAGCAGCTAAACAAAGAAGAGCTCAAGAAGATGCTGGAGCAGGAAATACAAAGTCCTGAGTTAAAAGTAGGAGACTCAACTCACTCACTTTACAAAACATGCACCGCTATTCAATAAATAGATGCATTATCCTGCTCATTAACCACTCAGGTGTGCTGTTGTGCATTTACGATGCTGTTATTTAACTGTAATAATGTGTTCTTCAGGGTCAAATCAATGCAGATGACATCGGGGAAGCTATGGAGATGCTGGATAAAAACCACGATGGCGAGGTCAACTTCCGAGAGTTCTGTCGGTGTGTGAGTGTCCTGGCCAAATGCTACTACCACAAGAAGACAGGCAAGGGCGGCAAGAGATGCAAAGGCAAAGAACAAGAAGGTGAACAAGAAGACTGAAGAACAACCCCTTAAAATGTATGTAGCACCGTAATATTTAAAAATATTTAATACACAGGACATTTACAGTATGTGTACGTGACCCTGAAAACAGATGATGCTAGTATTAGACCATTTGCACATCCATCAAGAAACTTAAGTTTGTTATTTGTGTTTTAAACTTGCATGCAAAATGTGATATTCACTACGTTCGTACCTCTGTCAACTGGCTTTTGAAGAACTTTCAAATCGATATTTCCTGAAAATAAATAAAAGCAATGAAGTCTGATTTGTTGTGGGCTTCCTCACCGGTTCATCGCAATCACTGCACATGTAGTTGATAGGTATCTGTTGTCACTGCTGTGGGAGGAAACAAGCATGGGTTCATCAAACATTCAACGGACATCCCCTGCTATGTTCTCCAGTGCACATATCACTGTCAGTGCTTCTTCAATGGAAGTGTCTGCTCTAATCTTTCCAATACTGACTGAAGTCCCCCACAGGTTTAAACTTAGACTGGAAGTCATTGAAAATATTGATCGATCTCTCTTTCTGTCTTTCTCTCTTTCGATGTATTTGTGTCAAATCACATTTATATTGTCAAACCCCTCAGTGCACAGTGGAGCTTATCATTTATTATAAACAAAACACATATTTCTCCATTAATTTTGTTGTTGTCCAATAATCCCCTCAGAAGTTTGATTAGCACTCGTCTCGGGCTGTCAAAGTTAACGCGATAATAATGTGTTAACGCAAATTACTTTGAACGCCACTAATTACTTTAACGCATTAAAGCAACTTACGATTTTTAGGTTGCAATGGGTTTAAAGCTAGAGTGAAGATACTGGCATTATATGAAACTAGAAAACCTAAGGAATCCATTGGTACTAACCATGTCATGCTATCTTATTGTGAAGGAGATTAAATAACGATACAAACTTACAAAACATTTTGGCGAGGAAAAACTGGCATGGCCATTTTCAAAGGGGTCCCTTGACCTCTGACCTCAATATATGTGAATGTAAATGGGTTCTATGGGTACCCACAAGTCTCCCCTTTACAGACATGCCCACTTTATGATAATCACATGCAGTTTGGGTCAACTCGTAGTCAAGTCAGCACACTGACACACTGACAGCTGTTGTTGCCTGTTGGGCTGCAGTTTGCCATGTTATGATTAGAGCATTTATATTATGCTAAATGCAGTACCTGTGAGGGTTTCTGGACAATATTTGTCATTGTTTTGTGTTGTTAATTGATTTCTAATGATAAATATACATTTATCAGCATTAAACAGCATTAAATACTCGACAAAGGTTCATTTTGAACCGATAAATGTGCGTTTAATTTGCAATAAATCTCGATTAATAACATGGGATTAATCACGCTTAAATATTTGACAGACCTAATTACCACAACAACAGTCCCAACAAGAATAGCAATATGTCCATACCACTTTTAATATAGATTTATATTAGATTTTGCTTAATTTCAAGTGGATTTTCATCCACTCCACGAAGTGTTAACTTCCTCACATTCCTGCTTGTCTAGAACCAAATATGCATTGAAGTGGTTCTCCTTTGCTTCCCTGTGAGTCACTTATGATTGGCTGAGTAACCAGCCTGTCCACAAATACTTGTGTTTGATGTGGTTGTGTGAGAAAATAGCAAAGCAGTCAGAACAGGTAATGCAGGTTTACCATTAGTGTCCAACAAATGTCAACAACAGCTTAAAGTACACAGATAGGATTTAAGTTTTAATAATTAATTTGTTCCAAGATTGACTTCATAGTGTACACCTCCCGGTCCTTTATATGGTTAGCCTACAAAAGGATGGATGTCTGCATGGATGACAACAATTAATACTGCATGTTCCCTTATTTTCTGATTTAATTCCTAGACGTTTCTATTTTTACGTATGTGATTGTGACAAAAGTAAATACCTTAATATGTCTAGCAGCTAATTTATCAACCTAATGTCATGACAAATGTTTTAGTTATATAGTTCACAGGTTTATATGTGTATGTTGCTAAGAATATATTCTAAACCTGCGTAGAAACGTTTGTGTTTAGAAGCTTTGAGTAGCCACAGAGAGTAAAGTAACACTGGAGGAAAATTCAGTGACTCCATGAGGTTATATTTTTATGGGGAAAGACCAATTTGTGTCCTCACCACTTCCTGAATCAGAGTCACACCCGTTGCGTGCCAATGCTATTATATACTATATTCTCCCTGCTGCCTGCCAGGTGGCGCAAATGTATTGAAATACTATACGTAGAACAGAATAAAACTTTAGTAAATGTAAGGACTCTCATGTTTTAGATTAATAATAATAATGCTGCCAGTTTACAGACAATATTTTATAATTTCTGTTGCATGTATCAGACTTTTTTACCCACAAACTCCCTCCCTCCATAAGTTGCTGAGGAGAACGCCTCCTTATACAAGAGCAGACACACAATGTCTGACACATGTCTGTTCATATAATAAATAAACACACATGGTGATTCATGGACTGGAAATCTCCCCACAAACCACAAAATATGTTTCGTTGCTCAGAAGGTGGATTCATGTTTGTGTTGTCTAATGTTTGGATTTAAGGTAGAATCTAAGGTGGGGTAATCCTTCTTTTTACTGAGGAGCTGCAAGGTGGAGCCTATTGTGGAGAAAATATGTGAAATCTATGGTCAATAATGAAGTATATAACCTTTAAGTTTTACAAGGTACTAAAACCTTACTAAAATATTGATACACATGTCATTTAATTGAGAGTAACCTCTATCTTCTTCAGTATTAATCATATGTATTTGTGGAGTAGAATAGGATAGGGCTCATTTACAAAACGTTTGGTTTAGCTTTGCTTCTGTAACCATTGATTTGGGGTTCTTTTTGGACTACATTAATTAGTAATATAATATTTACATAAAAATATGTTGCCTTTTTGTATCTTGAAACTTACCATTTTGGGGCTGAGATAACTCACTGTATAGCTTTCACATATTTTCTCCACAATAGGATCCACCTTGCAGATCTTCATACTCCAACTGCTGTAATCCCAAACTCTTCACACATCAATGTAACATGCATGCATACACATAAAAGCAAAATCAGTGAATGCAAAACAACACCAACATAAATCTACAACAATGAATGTTGTATTGATACAGTAGGGGAGAGTGGGGTGAGTTGAGCCAATTTTTACTTCAGGCATCTTTAGTGACAGCATGACAGTAATGTCTCCAACTTAATATATTTCAGGATGCGGTGCATCCTTGGGAATTATCACTTTGGATCGAAAATAAACAGTTTTCAAAATATGGCTTTCGAAAATAAAGTTGTACCTTGGCTCAACTTGTGCCCGATTAGAGGTAAGTTGAACCACATTGGTTAAGCCTATTCTATCAATCACACCTGTCCATCACTCAGGTGAACTCCCTCCATTGTGCCTAAAGGCAGTGGCTCTTTGCTTCAGGAGTGAGGCATGCCAGATGGTGACGCACCCTAAAACTCATGAGTCACTCACATCCTAGAAAATGTTAAAAATGTATTAGCCTATATGATCATCTTTTTATTTATCGTTGAAGCTATAACCTCTAAATAAATGGCTCAACTTCCCCCAGGCCTTTTGGCTCAAATGACCCTACCCCCACCATTTTAACAAACTTATATCATCCAGCAGTTTAGAGCTCGTCATGCCAATGGCTCCAACATACTTGTCCGTGGACAGCCGAAGACTTCAGTCACGCAAACGCGCATACATACTAGAATTGAATGTCCATGGCGTTCTGCCGTTCAATGCATGCACATTTTCTGATCAACACTCCATTCTAGTTGGTGATGGTAATGCAGCATTGTTTGCCAGGAGTTCACTGCCATTTGTCTTTCTTTGTCTCCTTTAAAGACAAATTAGCTTATATAAATGTGGGTAATAAATAAGCATCCTCTTCATTGTCTTCTTCTTCTTCTAGGTAAACCAGCTAGAGGTGCAGATGCATACAGTCTGCGCGATCACAAACTTTGGGCTGCACACGGACGTCCACTTATAAGGCCCACGCGGACAATCGCAGAAATTGGCGGATGACGACATTTACGCAGATCAAAGCAGACCCGGAAGGTATGAATTGGCCTTAACAGTATAGCCTCATATTGTAACTTCCTAAAGCACCAACACACCTGTGAGATCAAACTTGTCTGTAATTGTTCAGACACAAAAATAATGACTCCTTGAACATAAAAACACCACTCAGTGTCATATGGGCCTCTCTCCAACACAGGATCAGTAAAATGGACGACTCTTCAAAAACGTGTGGTCACCTTACCAATTGTATCTATGGTTGCCTAGAAACAAGGGTTGGGTCGGCTTCCCCACAGCCTCAAATCACCCTGCTCACCCCTACGGCAAAACAAGACCGGTGAAGCTGGTTTGTAGGGAGTGGACTAGCAGTACACTAGTCAAGCATGTTTGTTCACAGGTGTCAGATATTGTCTGACTGCTCTTATAAAAGGAGGCTTCCCCTTCAGTCCGACATCAGTCTCCTCTAGGACCAAGCTGCTGACACGGACGTGGTCTCTCTTCGCCTGGTGAACGTGAAATCTAAGGTGAGTCCTGATGGAAGGGAGTATGTTTTGTGGAGGGAAATAAAATAGCTGTAATGTGTCCAGATACTGAGCATGACGAATACGAAAAAGCTTGACACATGCATCAGAAATGACAAAACATTAGCATTAATTATTAATAAAAACTAAAAGAATTCCTTTAATTTACTAAGGTTTTATTATGTCCTGTTGCAAGTACAAGTAGCTCTGAGCATTTGTAATCCTCCATAGTGTTGAGTTTGAACTTCTGACTCATTGTTAGCTTGCATAAACTTTGGTCTAATGGCATATCGAATTTAACAATACCAAGATACTTCGCATGACATCTTGGCAACAACTGTTTTGTTCATCCTCTTCAAAAGCATTAACTGCTGTGTTTCTTTTAATATTACTCAAAGTCAATTTACATTTTTTTTGTCCAGCTACAACTATGGCTCGTATGGAACAAACCATTAACAACCTCGTGGAGATGTTTATGGAGTATGCCAGTGATGATGGCGTTCTAAGCAAGGAGGAGTTCATGAAGCTTATGGACACAGAAATTGTAAACCCCGAGATGAAAGTAAGACACTCAACACACTCACGTGACAATTTACATTCACTTGTTATCCTGCTTCTTATTCACCACTCGGATGCATTTCATGTTAACTGTGATGGTATGTTCTCCAGGAAAAAGTCAATGAAGCTGCCTTAAACAAGATCTTGAAGAAGAAGGATAGGAAGCACGATGGACAGCTCAACTTTGGAGAGTTTGTTATGTGTGTGAGTGTCATCATCAAACGCCACTACAAGAAAAAGGGAGGCAAGGGGCAAGAAGAGGAAGAAGATGCAACAGAGTGAAAATAAAACCTTTGACGAATGACCATCATAATGTGTAAAAACAACATGTGCTAAAGGCTTATGTGACACTGCCTGTACACTGACACCAGAAGCTACATAATGTGACTTTCAATTGTTTTTCGAAGTAGTGTAACCTCATTACTGGCTGAGAATAAATAAAAATGAGTTCAAATCAATGTGGGTGTCTTCATCTGTTTATTTTACTGCCACTTGCATAGTAGTATTCAATGTCATTGCTGTGGATGGAAACAATTAAGCATGGACTGTTATTGATGGAAATCCCCCTGCAAGTTTGGCTGATATCAATATTATTATATTACATTTTGCATCCTTTTTTCCCCGCAGTAAGAGTCATCACAACGCCCTGTCAAACTCTCTCTTTCTCTCTTAGTTCCCATCTATTTGTGTCGAACCACTTATCCATTCCTATTTGCATCTATTTGTTTGAAAGCACCTCCTTTATGAATCTGTCAGCCAGTTCACGCTGAATACACAGAATGCTCCTGCTCTAATGTCTGTGTGAAACAAAGGCATGATGTAAAGCCAACTCCTTTTTCTCCTTTTCAGTCAATACACTTATCAACATGGGAGTGGGCAAATATGCTGCTTTATGCAAATGTATGAATATATATTTATCATTGGAAATCAATTAACAACACAAAACATTGAGGTACAACATGAAAAAAAGATGCTCAAATCATAACATGGCAAACTGCAGCCCAACAGGCAACAACAGCTGTCAGTGTGTCAGTGTGCTGACTTGACTATGACTTGCCCCAAACTGCATGTGATTATCATAAAGTGGGCATGTCTGTAAAGGGGAGACTCGTGGGTACCCATAGAACCCATTTACATTCACATATACTGAGGTCAGAGGTCAAGGGACCCCTTTGAAAATGGCCATGCCAGTTTTTCCTCGCCAAAATTTAGCGTAAGTTTGGAGCGTTATTTAACCTCCTTCGCAACAAACTAGCATGACATAGTACCGATGGAGTCCTGAGGTTTTCTAGTTTCATATGATGCCAGTATCTTCACTCTAGCTTTAAAACTGAGCCAACTCCTTTTCTGCTTCTTAGTCAGAATGAACCTCTTTTGAAACATGATGAAATTCTCAACCCCTCAATGCACAGTGGATTTATTATGAAAATCTTATAAAGAAATCTTTTGTAAAGAAAGAGGCTCAACCAAAGGGTCAGAGCTGGCCATATTTGCAGAGAAATTGTATTTTATCCATTAATTAATAAGCTATTAGAGTCAGTTGGATTCGCTGTTGTCCCTTCAAATGACGGTAATGTGTCCATATCACTTTTCTGATGACATAAAGTTAACTCCCTTGCATTCCTGTCTGTCTGAAAACAAACATACATTTCTATTGGCTCTCCTTTGCCCTGCTCCCGCCTCCCTGCGAGCCACTTGTGATTGGCTGAGAGAGCTGTCTGTCCACAAAATGTGCCTGCCACACATTAAATACACATAATATAAGGAAATTAGACCCTCTTTAACCCCGACATCAAATTTATCAACCTGCATGACAAATATTTTAGTTATACATTTCTCAAGTGTGTGTACACTTCTAAGAATATACTCTAAACCGGCGTAGAAAAGTTTGTATTTAGAAGCTTTGAGTAGCCACAGAGTGTAAAGTAACACTGGAGGAAATTCAGCGATTCAGTAATGTTATATTTTTATGGAGAAGGACCATTGAATCTCCTCAAATTTGTGTCCTTACCACTTCCTAAGAGTCACACCCATTGCTCGCCCATGTTATTAAACACTGCATTCTCCCTGCTGCCTGCCAGGTGGAGCAAGCGCATTAAAATACTGTATATACTGTAAGAGGTGAGCATCTGCTGGCACATTGTTGGCCATAAAAGCCTGTCCTGTTCTGTCAACAATCATAACTGTTTGTGCAGGTCTATATGTTATGTTGGGTGGAGCAATATAGAACTAAGCATCTGTCAGCACACGTTTGGCTATAAAAGCATCCTGCTTTCAAACTACTATAAGTTTAAATGTGCTCTTTGTGAAATGTATTTATGACATTAAACCTCCAGATACAAGTACTAAACATATTTCTGTGTAATCCACTATAACAGATTAACAAGTGCTCGACAAGGAACCCAAATTACTGGCCGCAGAAGCAAACTAGTATAGTGTGAGCATAAATTAACCCTAATTCCTGTTCTACCCCATAAAGACATATAATTAATCCTGAAGAGTCTATACAAGTAAATGAAGTGAATGCATGTTTTAGTACAATATATAACTTGTAGACTCAAAATCAAACCAAAATCTATCTTCGGAGTATGTAGTAACACTGAAGATTGTGGATGTAA
>CAKAKQ010039369.1:0-11655 GCA_916700675.1 Helicolenus avius
TAAACACATTTTCCTCTCCTGATTGGAGAATAGTGTAATTTGTGTAAAAAAAAAAAGGTACTTTTTAGTCTTTTTTTACAGTAAGAGGGCTTTAAAGAGTGACTATGAGGCTTCATTAAACATATTTCCTCTAATTACAATTATTATACTTGTTTGTTATTTATTTATTTTGAATGTTTTGTGACATAAAACAGATTTGTTTTCATTCCTGGACACTTATATATAATATTTATAATATTTTCGAAATATACTGTAAAGTATTCTCTGTCTGATATGGTTTGGTTTTGATTTGACAAAGAAGTCAAATATAGTTAAAAATTATTAAAATTGCATTTACTAGTTACGCTCTTTTCTCTCAGAATCTATGAATATGCACATATTTTATATGTGCGCCGGAGGTTTCAAGTTTCCACATCACACTTGTGTAAGTTACACATTTGACCATGATTGACTCTCTGTCACCAATTCCTTCTCGTACGTACACGTCTTTAAAGTTCAACTGAGATTTAAGGTGAGCACATACTACAGTTTTAACAGACAGAAAGACATTTACTAAGTGCATGATGCAGGGGTGTAGACAGAGATCTGTAGTACCACCTAGGGGGGACAAGCTGAACATTATGTGGTGTGCAGGAGTCTGGTAACTCAAGAGGAAGGAGAATGGCAGTCTGCTCCTCTGATCTGCTAAAAGAATCTGTAGGTAAAGTGTTGTTTGTTCTACCCATGTGGTCAACACATCCCTCTGTCACTTGTTTTGGATTTGACAGACACAACTCAAGAGAGTTTATGGCAATACATCTCTAGCTCCATCACGCTGACCATTGGTGCAACATGTTCTCACTCCCAACTGACGACTTGGTCAGTGGCCCTACACTTAAAATTAAGACGCTGTAGGTACCCGTCTAGCGTCAGTTTTGGTATGTTAGTTTCCGCTTGTTACATAAATAGTGTCTTTTCAAAATAAACTTCAACGTTCACAGGAAACAGTTTCCGCTCATTACGTGTATGGTGTCTTTTCAAACTAAACTTCTGCGTTCACAGGAAAAGTAGAGTTTCCGCTCATTACATGCATAGTGTCTTTTCAAAATAAACTTCTGCGTTCACAGGAAACAGTTTTCGCTCATTACATGTATGGTGTCTTTTCAAACTAAACTTCCGTGTTCACAGGAAAAGTAGAGTTTCTGCTCAATACATGTATAGTGTCCTTTCAAAATAAACTTCCGTGTTCACAGGAAACATACAGTTTCGCTCATTACATGCATGGTGTTTTTTCAAAATAAACTTCAATGTTCACAGGAAACAGTTTACGCTCGTTACATGCATTGTGCCTTTTCAAAATAAACGTCAATGTTCACAGGAAACAGTTTACGCTCATAACATGTAAGGTGTCTTTTCAAAATAAACTTCCATATTCACAGGAAACATACAGTTTTGCTCATTACATGCATGGTGTCCTTTCAAAATAAACTTCCGTGTTCACAGGAAACGTAGAGTTTCCGCTCGTTACATGCATTGTGCCTTTTCAAAATAAACCTCAATGTTCACAGGAAACAGATTCCGCTCATAACATATATGGTGTCCTTTCAAAATAAACTTCCGTGTTCACAGGAAACGTAGAGTTTCCGCTCGTTACATGCATTGTGCCTTTTCAAAATAAACCTCAATGTTCACAGGAAACAGATTCCGCTCGTAACATATATGGTGTCCTTTCAAAATAAACTTTCGTGTTCACAGGAAACGTAGAGTTTCCGCTCATTACATGCATAGTGTCTTTTCAAAATAAATTTCTGCGTTAGGTTTAAGAAAAAAACATCATGGTTGGGCATAAAACAAGTACGTAAACTAAGTAAAATATGTACGGAAAAAAACGTAACAGAAGTATCGAAAACACGTCATAAACGTCTACTAATGTAACAAACGTGGCTTAAAAAGAACTCATAAAACTTTGGGACACGAACACCGGTCTCCTGGTTGAAAATCCAGTGTTTGTTGGACCCATGAATAATAACAAACACGTGATTTATGCTTGTCTGCCAAATCAGACTGCTCAAATTGCATGTGGTAGATATGGCTGACTGAGCTTCCTTGCATGAACTATTCAAAACCCGCCCCTTTACAATGAATGCCCCTTCACAGTGATATAAACTGCCCTTGCTGTGTAACGGTTGAACGCACAATGGAGAGCTTCACCTTAATAACAGCTTTGCTCCTCTGCAGCCTCAGTAAGTACTGATATTGGACTATTTTGAGCAACACATACAACTCTAATCTCTCTTTTATCCAGAAACCCACCTTTATCTTTTAACTTGCAAATGAGTTAGTATTGAACTAATTTAGATGTTTTGATAGCTGAGGATTAAATCTGTTGTTGTCTCTGCTGCTTGTTTCAGGCTGGATCTCTGTCTCTGGTTCTGAGTATCAGACTGTAAAGGTTCAGTCTGGTCATGAAGTCACACTGATGTGCACCAACATTACCAGAAATCCAGGTCAGACGGAGTGGTTCAAACTGACCAACAGAACCAAACCCAGCTGCATCTCCTCTATGTACGGGTCTGATGGTGAAGCTGCGTACTGTGTTGGATTTAAAAAGGGATTTGAAATGAGCTCCAACAAGTTTACTGTCTTTCTTAAAATCAAGCGAGTGGATTTATCTGACTCTGGACTGTATTTCTGTGGATTCTACGAGGACATACATACAGTCCTTGCTGATGCAACACATTTAATCGTTCAAGGTAAGACTGTCATATTTACATTCATCTCACATTTATTGCATTAAAACAGCATAAAGACAAATAAAAAAACAATATGTGTAAAAAAATATATATTTTTTTAAAGGTGATGGTGAATCTGACGGTGAAGTGGATCGTAAGACTGAAAGTAAGGTTCTCCTTTTTCATTGTGCAAGTTACCACCGAGCCAGTAATTTCAATCTGAACCACGTCTTTAAAAAATAGAGTCTAATTCTATCGTTGTTTTTGTAGAGGAGTCTGATGGAACGGCAAACCTAATAAGTTTGATCCTGGGTGGTCTGACCGTTTCCCTCACCATAGTCGTCGTTGTTCTGGCTGTTAAAGTCAGGAAACGTCAGACAGGTACAGCAGATTTAGAGTTTGTTACACATGATGGAGAAATCTAAAGCAAAGTATCTGATCAGTAATAATGAACTAATCACACTTTGGTCTTTTGTCATTTAGCTGTGAATGAGGAGCCGCAGCCAGAAAGAAACAAGGTGAACTCACCATTAACTTAAATTAAACTGTGTTATGGTTTTAAAGTTGCATTTAAACACATGATATGTCTGTTAATGATCTTTGTCCCGAGTTTTAACAGTTGAGGTTCATTAACTTTAATTTAATCTCAATCTAATTTTTTTGTCAAGAAAGAGTTTCCGCCATGCCGTTACATACAGTTACAAAACTGTTATTTCATTTTTTTTTTTAATATAACCAATCAATTTAAATTCTGTTGATGAGCTTTTGTCATACAATCTGGCCAATATCCTATCGTTTGAACAACTTTCAATCAGTAAACAGAAATGTTCCTAGTTTTAATGTAAAGGGCGGATCCATTATTTTTGTTTGTTTGAGGTTTTTATATCATCCTGTAGCTTCCCAGTGGTGTTCCTTATGTATTCAAATCCAAACATTCAAATTTTGGTCAAACTATGTATGCTTAAGCATCAAAATGCTATTTTCTCAAGCCCTTCTAAAGAATTTTTCCCATGCGACCTGACGTAGGTTTCTGCATGATGACGCTGCTACATGTACAGTATATATACATCCTTATAGTCAGTGTATTAACGTTACATATAGTAACTTAGATGGCGGTCAGCATGCTTCCAGTTTGGATAATTAGACAGGAGTATCGGCACAGAAGCTAAGCAATGTACTGCTTTGTGGACGCCACGCTAGTTTGGCGCCAAAATTCACACAATAACACAAACTAACTAACCGATTGATGCAGCGATAGACCAGCAACTACTGTATCCTGCCAGGTAAAATGACTGTTTTGTGAATGGAGTCTGGTGGCTTTGAAGAGAGCAATATAACAGCTTCAGTTTCCCATCGGAAAGTGACGCATGATGGCAATGTTAAGCGGTTAGCGGTACTTTGCGATCTGCGAGCAGTACCTTGCGGATCGTTGGAGCATACATACAACTCCTAAGGTTCCTAAATCCTATGTTTAAATGATTCCTTTGCGGAACAACTCAGCAAGACTCAGCTGTGTGTGTGTGTGATACCGTTTGTGACTCTAAATACTTTGAATTACAGAACCTGGGCTCAGATGAACTGAACTACGCAGCTCTAAGTTTCCAGGCAAAGCCAAAAAGAAGCCGCAGGCCTGCACCTGAGAGAGAGATGGAGCCACATGTTGTGTACGCTGCCACCAGATAGACCCAGGAAGCAACAGAAACTCATGCTTTATGTCATTAATCGTATTAGTTGCTAGTCTAATTAGCTGTTATTGGGGTGATTCAATGGAAAGAAATACATTTAAAATAATGTCTCTGTATATTCTCGCTCATGATTCCTTCAGCTCTCTCGTGTCTATATTTCTTATTGTTTTCTGAGAAGAAAAGAGTGTGCTTAATGTGTGATGGAGGACTCAGAAAGGACACTGATGACTTCAAACTCACTTGGTCTGTGGACGGAGGAGGGAGTGACGTACACATCACTTGTTTGACAGGAAGAGACACAGTGTGGTCTGAGAACTACTGTGGTGAAAATCATGAGGCATCTGAAGTCAAAGCTCTGTGGAAACTATGAAAAGAAGGTGTGAATACTTGTTTACGACAAAATGAAACTAGTTGCTGTAAATGTATTTAGACTTTTTGGAGAAATAGTGAAGGAATAAAATAACAAACATCAGCCAACCTGGGTTGTCAAACATTGTCTGAGTCAAATATAAAGTCTCCACCACTGGAAGTCTTCAGCACTGACCACAAACATCAACAGAACTGATATCCTAACAAACAAGAATAACGCTCCCTTAAAACATGTATACCAATCTCTTCTGACGTTGTTGAATCACTCCACTCCTCATCACTTCACACAAACTTATCTAACTGCTTTACTTCCTCACACACCACATCAACATCTGGATTCAAAACGGAGCAGCCCACAGGAGACCGGAGGCCTGTACTACGAAGCAGGATTTAGGGTTAGCGAGGTCACTTCAGGGTTAACCCTCAGGGTTTTCAGTCCTACGACGGTGGTTCACTTCTTACCGGGATAGATCGCCATGTTAACTGATGCTGAACACCTAACCTGCTCCGGAGCAGGTTATGTTCCAGATAAGAGATCAAAAGCACCGCCTACTGACCAATCAGAGCTCGGCGTGCAGATCATATGATAATATTACACAAATCTAAAACAGTGCATCCAGACATCGCAGCATGAAGCATAAAAACATGACGCGACAGGTGCGTCGCTTTGTTTTCTTGTCATATTTCATACAGTATGTCATACCAGAGCAGACTGTTACGGGTTAGGTGAGGATGCTTTCAATGACGGCTGTAGGAGTCGTGTTGTTTAAGCATCTACAATTCTTTGTGGCAACTCTTGTCTCAAATAGCGTCTGACACGGATATAACTTTGACTCTCCTACCACCAACCTTTCCTGTGAAGTCATATTTCAAAGTTTTTGCATTGATCAAATGTGAGCAGCAAGATGAAAAACAAACCCCGCCTCTCTAAACCCTTTTATAAGAGCTCAGCGGTACAAACTCGCCCTGCAGTGACACGATTAAACGCACAATGAGGAGCTCCACCTTGATAACAGCTCTACTTCTCTGCAGCCTCAGTAAGTACTGACACCAAACTATGTAACCAGAATATGAACTTGCAAATTAGAATTTAATTTATTCTTGTTGTTGTTGTCTTCTTACAGTAACTGTTGCATTACAGGCTTAGGGTTGTTTGTTTCAGGCTCCGTGTCTGGTTCTGAGTCTCAGACTGTAAAGGTTCGGTCTGGTGATGACGTCACATTGACGTGCAACAACATTACCAGCAGACCAACTCAGACGGAGTGGTTCAGACTGATCAACAGAACCAAGCCCAGCTGCATCTCTTCTATGTACGGGTCTGATGAAGAAGCATCGTACTGTGTTGGATTTCAAAAGGGATTTGAAATGAGCTCCAACAAGTCCACTGTCTTTCTTAAAATCAAGCGAGTGGATTTATCTGACTCTGGACTGTATTTCTGTGGATTCTACAAGGACGCACATACAGTCATTGCCGATGCAACACATTTAATCGTTCAAGGTAAGACTGTCATATTTACATTCATCATACATTTATTGCATTAAAACAGCATAAAGACAAATAAGAAACCAATACGTGTAAAAAAATATATATATTTTTTTAAAGGTGATGGTGAATCTGACGGTGAAGTGGATTTTAAGACTGAAAGTAAGGTTCTCCTTTTTCATTGTGCAAGTTACCACCGAGCCAGTAATTTCAATCTGAACCACGTCTTTAAAAAATAGAGTCTAATTCTATCATTGTTTTTGTAGAGGAGTCTGATGGAACGGCAAACCTAATAAGTTTGATCCTGGGTGGTCTGACCGTTTCCCTCACCATAGTCGTCGTTGTTCTGGCTGTTAAAGTCAGGAAACGTCAGACAGGTACAGCAGATTTAGAGTTTGTTACACATGATGGAATAATCTAAAGCAAAGTTTATGATCAGTAATAATGAACTAATCACACTTTGGTCTTTTGCCATTTAGCTGTGAATGAGGAGCCGCAGCCAGAAAGAAACAAGGTGAACTCACCATTAACTTAAATAAAACTGTGTTATGGTTTTAAAGATGCATTTAAACACATGATATGTCTGTTAATGATCTTTGTCCCAAGTTTTAACAGTTGAGGTTGATTAACTTTAATTTAATTGATTTGTAAACAAAAAATAGTTTTAATATGGTGTAAAATTAATATGTATATGAAACACTTCAATTTGAAATAATGTCATATTATAATTGAATTCCGTCATTTTATGTATCTCAACATTTGAATCACAGTTGTAGGACATGAAGAAAAGTTCTGTTTGGACCCATAAAGTGCTTCATATATTTTATTAAATCACATTATTAGTAATTATTTGTTATGTCAAGATGGATAATAAGACTATATTTATCAAGCATTGCACTGCAAAGTTTAACATAAATCCAAAACGTCATTGCTGGGAGTTAAAAATGCCCATATTTGCATAAACACTCAGTTACAGTATGTGACCCTAAAAAACACTTTATTGATTTACAGAATCTGGGCTCTGATGAGCTGAACTCTGCAGCGTTGAGGTTCCTTCCGGAGACAATAAGGAACAGGAGGCCTGCATCAGACAGAGAGGTGGAGACTCGTGTTGTTTATGCAGCCAGCAGATAGACTCCGGAAGACACTGTATTGAGGCGTTAATGCAGATTTGTTTTAACAGCACTAATTTCTTTAACGCAATCGATCTTTCGGAGGTTGTAGCGGGCTCAGTTTTTACAGCTACAGAGCTATGAAAGAAGATACTGATATCATTTTAAGCTAGAAACCCAATGAATCCATTAGTACCAACAATGTCATAATAGCTTGTCGCAAAGGAGGTTAAATAACGCTCCAAACTTGTGCTAAATTTTGGCGACGAAAAACTGCCACAGACATTTTCAAAGGGGTCCCTTGACCTCTGACCTCAAGACATGTGAATAGTCATAGTCAAGTCAGCACACTGACACACAGACGGCGGTTGTTGCCTGTTGGGCTGCAGTTTGCCATGTTATGATTTGAGCACATTTGTAATGCTAAATGCAGTACCTGTGAGGGTTTCTGGATTATATTTATCATTGTTTTCGGTTGGCAATCTATTTCTAATAATAAATAAATACATACATTTACATAAAATAGCATATTTGTCCACTCCCATGTTTATAAGAGTATTAAATACTTGACAAATCTCCCTTTAATTTGATTAATTTGTGATTAATCACGATGAATAATCATGCAATTAAATGTTGTAATCGATTGACAGCCCTATAGAACAGATGCTTTATTGTATTAATCTACCGCCAGAGTGTGTGGCTGGTATTTTGTTAAATAAAGTTCCTATAATCATGGTCAGTTTCATCCTTCTTTCTTTCTGTCTCTCTCTCTCTCTCAGCTCCTCCTCATCAAACACCAAATATGTTTGATGAGGAGGAGCCTCAAGGGACACTGGTGATGGTGAAGTCAAGACTCAGGCCCTGTTCACACCTGGTATTACCATGCGTCCTCAGTGATCGGATCACAAGTGCACAGCTCTAAATACAGGTGTGAACACACTCAAGACGCATTGAGGACGCATTGAGATCTGATCTTTGTATTGAAGTCATATTTCAAAGTTTTTGCATTCGGCAAATGTGAGACGCATTTTAATGCCAGGTGTGAACAGACGTACTTAAAGCTGTCCACTTGTGATCGGATCACTGAGGACGCATGTTAATACCAGGTGTGAACAGGGCCTTACTCATATGGAGAGTCAAATGGTCTGTCGGGGGGGGGAGTGAGTGAGATACGCATCACTTCACAGGAAGAGGCAGCAGAGTGTGGTCTGAGCACAACTGACATGAAAGCCACGAGGCCCGGTTTGCAGAAAAAAAAAAAAAAGGAACAGTGCAAAGTGACCCACTTAGGTTTAAATAGTATGAGCCTCTGTATTCGTACACACTGCTGGAACAAATAGTAAAGAAAATAAATGGTGATAGAATAAACCAGCTACTTGTCGTGACAAACATTGTCTGTATGAGTCAAAAATAAAGTCTCCGGCTTTACAGGAAGGCTTCAGCCATGACCACAAACATGAACACAAAATGTTATTGTGTCAAACTAGGCAGCGCTGATCAAACATGAATCAATATTCTGTTACTGTAATACCTATTTCTCTCCTCAAATGTTTTCAGAAACATCTTGTAGTGTACTGTTTAGCTGTAAAATGAGAGTTTATGACCCGGCAGCCATGTTGAGATCAAATTGAGGAAATACAAAGCACCGCCCAAGCCGGAGCACACTTTCACATTTTACAGGTCTCATCAGCGCTGCCTAGTTTGACAGTTTGATGGGAGGTGGCGAGTCATTGACAGCTGCCTCCGTTGAATGAACAGCCAATAGGAACGCTCTCTCTCTGAAATGACCTGTGATTGGCTAAAGTCTCCCATCACAGGCTAGATTTTTTTAAAGCTTGAAAACAGAGTCATGAGGAGGTGCAGAAGTCTTTACTATCAGAACACTTGAATTACAATATGCTGAAAGGTTATTATGGATTTTTTTGCCCAATGGTGCCAAAAATATTCTGCCTACTGCCACTTTAATGTGTCTAAAATCTAATTTTATTAAAAAAAAAAGATGAAATGTATCGTTTTGATTGTATTTTTCTCTGAATATACTGACTTTTAAAGACTTCATAACTTGATTCTATGCTGACATAGTGAACGTGTATATATAAATGTGTTTGCAGGCACATGTGGGTAACAAGTCCTGTGCCTCCTCCCCCTGTCATTTTCCACTGCGGTGAAAACACTTTGTGCATGGCCTAAAGCGAAAGCCACAGAAAGACTGGCCCTCATCTCTCTGCGATAAAACCACATGCATCAACAACTGCACAACTTTCTCACAAAAGCTTCACTACTATCTCTTAAAATGTGACGGTATCTCTGTTGTACATGCAGGAATGCATTAAGTATCGCCATCCCTTCTTAAAATGTCACTTTCTATACCGACGACACTGACCAATTTCCTCACACTCATTTCGCTCTCTATACATCAGCTCCCTGCTTGCAGAAAAACTGCCTCATGCAGCCTGATGCTTGCACAGCCGGAAGACAGTGTCTTCCTCATTAAACTGAGTTGATGTTGTAAAACTGTTGAACTATTTTTTTGGTTTTGTAAACATGCATTAGCATAAAGCAGCATATTTGCCCACTCCCATGTTGATAAGAGTATTAAATACTTGACAAATCTCCCTTTAAGGTACATTTTGAATACATAAAAATAACAATTAACTATGGACATTCATGCAATTAACCACGATTAAATATTTTAATTGATTGAAATCAAACATTTGGGTACATCTCTAGTTTTTTTGCATCTTTATTGCTCCCTTCATTTGGCAAAATCTTTCTATCACCTTGCCTTTTTGGACACAGATCACTGTCTGACAGAGGGGAGGAGTGAGTGAGGTACACAACAGTTGTTTGACAGGAAGAGACACACAGTGGTGTCTGAGCGAAACTGAGGTGAAATATGAGAAACCAGAAATCTCTAATTTAAAAAAAAGTAAGTACAGTTAACGGTTAGCCTACCTAGCCTCGGTCATAAAGAAAAAAACAATACAATCTGTGGCTAGATGTTTTGGAAAAACAGAGTGTAGATGCTAACCAGCAGGCAATAATAGAAGCAGTAAAGTCTCAACCACAGGAAGACTGGTTTTCAGCGATAACCACACACATCAAAGGCCTCGCAGATACTTAATAAGTTTCCATCAACCTCTTCTGACACCGTTTCACTACTGCACTCATCACTCAAATGGACTAATTCACCTTCAAGAGACATGTCAATATCTACTTTCAGACTTGTGGAAGGTACAAACTCACAACCTATATGAGAGCATTTAAATAGTAAATGGACTTGCATTTATATAGTGCCTTTTTAGTCCTCCAACCACTGCATGTCAACATTCACACATACATTCATACACTGATACACTACAGAGGCTGCCATGCAAGGTGTCAACCTGCTGCTGCAACACAGTCTCATGGCATCTATTTGATTTGCGTACATAGACACAAATTTCCCTTTTTATCACAGCGCTCATTTTCTTCCTCGATATATCTTTGTATGTCATTGCATTTGATGTACTTTGGTGTAAAGATATTTATCATGACATAACATTTTCTGAAAAATAACTTTGCGTCAATACTCATTTTCAACTTTAAAACACAGGCGTATTTATTAGGTGGCAATCTGAACCACTCGCCGGGAGTCTGTCTAAAAGGTAACATGGAAAAATCTGATCTGAGATCTGTAAAAATTTCCTTTAACTCTCGCAAGACTCGCTGCCCGATGACCTATCCTAACCTAACTATTCCAGGTCAATGCTGAACCTCAGCTATTAGAGGTCAATGCCTAACCTTAACCATTAGAAGTCAATGCCTAACCTTAGCTATTAGAGGTCAATGCCTAACCTTAACTATTAGAGGCCAATACCTAACCTTAACTATTAGAGGTCAATGCCTAACCTTAGCTATTAGAGATCAATGCCTAACCTTAACTATTAGAGGTCAATGCCTAACCTTAACCATTAGAGGTCAATGCCTAACCTTAACTATTAGAGGTCAATGCCTAACCTTAACTATGAGAGGTCAATGCCTAACCTTAGCTATTAGAGGTCAATGCCTAACCTTAACTATTAGAGGTCAATGCCTAACCTTAACTATTAGAGGTCAATGCCTAACCTTAACTATTAGAGGTCAATGCATAACCTTAGCTATTAGAGGTCAATGCCTAACCTTAACTATTAGAGGTCAATGCCTAACCTTAACCATTAGAGGTCAATGCCTAACCTTAGCTATTAGAGGTCAATGCCTAACCTTAACTATTAGAGGCCAATGCCTAACCTTAACTATTAGAGGTCAATGCCTAA
>CAKAKQ010039390.1:0-12584 GCA_916700675.1 Helicolenus avius
CTGAGACTTACGGTCATAGTATTCATAGACAGACACAGCAGCTGGCTGTAAGACGCCCACTTCCATCTTCTGATGGACCCTAAAAGCGATCTCCTCTGATAGTGTGTGAGAAACCTGTGGACAAAGGTGAGATGGAGATAAATACACAAAGAACAAGGCAGAGAGAAAAGTATAGAGGTAGGACACAGTGATGTCTTACCTTGTCCAGGTAGATGATGAGCGAGCCTCTTTCTGACAGGACTGTGTTCATCTCATATTTTGCAATAGTGCGAGCACGTCCTTTCGACAACTACACACAAACACACACAGTCAGACAA
The DNA here is from genome assembly GCA_916700675.1 of Helicolenus avius. Lineage (NCBI taxonomy): Eukaryota > Metazoa > Chordata > Actinopteri > Perciformes > Sebastidae > Helicolenus > Helicolenus avius. The sequence continues at coordinate 318 of CAKAKQ010039390.1, forward strand.
CTTTCTAAACCATAAAAACATTTTGTTTCTCTGAACCATAAACACTGACTTGTGAACTGTATGTGGGTATATGTGGATCTGTAAGTTCTTACTAAGTCCAGGTCCTTTGTGTTAACCGTGAAGCCAGTTAGCAAGCCAATATCCAAGACTGACATGGATGCATCGCGCTCCCTGTCCTTATACCTGTACACAGAACGGACAGAAGAATAATTAAATAACAGCATAAAGAAGATTGAGAGAAAGAATGTTGTTTCAAATACAATTTAATCCTTGCGGGCGATCAGACCGACTTAACTGTCTTTCACGGTGTTGAAGTCAATAACATGATCCTTGACCCATGGACTCAGCTCATTAGCCATTGGCTACTGTAGCATTCACACCTACTTGTGAAATTCACCCAGGACAAAACCAGAGGAATCTCTTTGTTCTTTCTTCTTTCTGCTATTTCTTCACCCCGTTCTCACCCTTTGGCCCTGCTGAAAGTGAGCTGCTGCTCCCCAGACCAGAAGCAGCTCTGCTCTGATCTATGGCCTGTTAGGAAACAGCCATAGGAACACAAGGATCTTCTAAGGCAGAAGATGCGAGAGCCTGCTTTTTTACAAACTAACTTCAAGCAACAACTGCAAGGAAGTTAGCACCAAGCTATGAAGCTGCTGGGAAGAAAGTATTGGAGCGACCAGCTTCCTCCAATCTGCACAACTTGATTTGAGCAAAACACAGACAACATGTTTGACTTGGAACCACAACTTCAACACATGGAATTACCAACCCTTTTCTTCCATGGATTGGCAACGTACTGGGCTTACCTTAGCAGTAGCAATTGCATATGGCTAAGCAAGACTGTTCAACTTTGATTTCTAGAATGTAACTGTATTAATATGTTTAATGTTATTCATTGAGTTTGACTTGTGTGATATTATTTGTAGTTAAGATATTTGGGTAGCTGGCTTCGCCACATCTGATGTGTTTAGTTTATGCTTCACATAGACAAGGTCTTGCATGCAAACTAACCATCTTTTGGGTTAGGGGTTACCTACTGCATTATCTGACACACATTAAGATCACATACATAAACTGTGAATTAGTTTTAAACATGAACAGAGCTTCAGATAATCTTAACCCCTTTATAAACCCCCTCTCTGTCCTTCCTGAGCACATGTGCTCCAAAGAACAAAGAGGCCATGTGGTGACATGTTGGTGGCCATCTTTGATCCAGCCATGTTTGTAGTTTTACAGTGCTCACCATTTTGTCTGTAGGCCATGCAGACATCTTGAGACTACTAGCCAGCCATCTTGTCTCTCTCCATCTCTCTCTCTCTCACACACACACACACAAACACACACACACACACACACACACACACACACACACACACACACACACACACACACACACACACACACACACACACTTTTGGTTTGGTTTGTTTAGATTGGTTATTTAGTTATATTAATATTGTGTTTTAAACCTTTATTATCTTGTAAATGATTTTTTGTGGAATATACCTGCTGGTCTGTTTAATGTTGTACAAGAGTAAATAATGCCAACCTCTGCTATGTCAAGAACTCCAATATCCTTCAACTTTTACAATCTATTTTCGTTATAGTTATTGATTTAATTATTAATCAACGTTCCAAATTGATAGTTTAGTGTATTTAATGAGACTACATTAACGTTTTGGTTATTGGTCCCTGATTCCACGGTGGTGCCCCGTTTATTATTGTTTATTGATTTTTATTAATACTAATAATTCTATTGATATTATTAATTAATTTGCTAATAACCAATCCTGTTAATACCAAATCCGTACATTTTGGTGCCCCGTGTGAGGCATATTATTATTGTTGTCAAATTGTTCATAATTGTGCAATATTAATTTTCAGCATAATTTTTGGTAAAAATAACAAAAAATTCATATTCCACTTCTAAACAAACCCAGTGTTTACATTCTACACCACTAGTCTCCCAAAGGAGTAGAAGTCCAGCTGTACTTTTAAAAAAGTACATTGTGGTTAGAATTGTTATTTGAGAGATTTTGATTATAACCACTTTAACCTTTATAGTGTTAATTTTAAGAACTTGCTTTTGCTGCTAATTCAAGTTAACCTACATTGTAGAACTTGAAATAATTTTGGTTCAGCATTTGAATACCAAGTATTCAATGCAATCTAGTCTAGTTGTCATATTTTGCTGTTAATCTAAGTGTTCCTTTAATGACACAGCTTGCCACCGGCCCTGTGTAACATGGAGAGCTTGTACCTGGCTGTGTAACTGCCAAGCATTCCAGCCTGAGTGAGTTAAATAAGAGCCACAGTGTGCTACCAGCCCTGTGATATAAGTTTGCACCTAGCTGTTACTTACACGGGTTCCAGCTTGAGTCACCTTTAAGAAATGTCATCACAACTGTTCTTCCCCTGCATTTCAGTTAGTGCATGTTGTAAGTGTAAGTAAACTTCTTTTGTAAACCTTTATTTACTTTACTGGCCCTTTTTGTTTGATGCCAACTAGAGTCAGTAGTTGGTGCTGTAGCTACCCCTCCTCCACAGGAAGCTACCCCCATAGTGTAGGCCAGTGCATTGTTGTTAGGCTAGTGTACCTCCCAAGCTACACTACAAGGTGTCTGCCAATGCAACACCATAGCCAACAACATTGTTTTGTTTTCTACTAGACATCCTGTTTAGTTTCACCCTCCATTCCAGGTATAACAATGGAGAACCCCTGTGTAGAGCTTTTTATTTCTTCCCTAGCGCAGAGCCTAAACCCTGGCTGCCCTGAACTCATCAGCAGGTTGAGTTTCAGTGAGTGCAGGGAAGAAATAGAATCGCTCCTCACAGACAGGTTTGATGCGCAGACTCATTTTTAAAATGATTGCTTCTGATTTTCCAAAGACAAACTAGTCTTGCCGTTCAGAGCAAAGCAGCCCTGGAAAAGGAGGTAGATAGCCTAAGAACGCAAAATGCTTGTCTCCTCCATGAAGTTCAGACAGCTAATAAGAAAGCCATGCGTTACTTAGAAGACCTGCATTCAGCAGAGTTAGATCTTTGTCAACACAAAGAAAAATTGTTAGGTTAGGTAGGAGCGACCAGCTTCCTCCAATCTGCACAACTTGATTTGAGCAAAGCAAAGACGACATCTTTGACTTGGAACCACAACTTCAACACATGGAATTACCAACCCTTTTCTTCCATGAATTGGTAACGTACTGGGCTTACCTTAGCAGTAGCAATTGCACATGGCTAAGCAAGACTGTTCAACTTTGATTTCTAGACTGTAACTGTATTGATATGTTTAAAGTTATTCATTGAGTTTGACTTGTGTGATATTATTTGTAGTTAAGATACTTGGGTAGCTGACTTTGCCACATTGATTGTACTTACAAAACCTTTATTCTCAGTATGTATATCTTCTCATCCTCCTCAATTTTGTCTGTAGGAGCAAAACATGATAACGTTAAAATGACTTATAAAACGGATAAAATGACAACAAATGAAGACAAATAAACAGGAAGGACAGCACCAAATTACCTGGGATGAGCTGCACTGACATGTTAAACTTCTGACAGTCACTCTCCTTTTCTTTAGGCATAGCGTAATACAGCGACACCATCTGTCACATAGAAAGTGCATCTTAATATGTGATAAACTAATAGACATCTGTCCAGTATAAAAATGTATTTGGTTGTATCTGAGATTCAAAAAGCACACATCAGTAATCAACAGATGATACATATATAGAAGAATATAAAAACATATTGTACTTACTGTCACCGTTGCTTCTCCTGAACCTGTTGCGGTCAATTTTACATTCTGGTTTATATCATTGATCTGTGGGAATTTAAATACGCACACAAACACACACACACAGTCAGGGATCAGCAGAAGAAACATACAGAAAACAATAGGACTGATGATGTTAATGAACCACTGGGAGTCTGTGTGTGCGCTCACTTTAGATGTTCTGGTGGCGTAGTGGTTGTTGGCGTTGAAGTTGTACTTCTCAGGCTTTGACCTGCCCGGCAACAAAATGTCCACATTCAGATCATACTCTGGTTCTTTAGCACTGGACCAGTACTCTGCTATAGCCTGGTACACTATTATGGTAGCCTGGAGAGAAAACGAGTGAGGGGGAGAAAACAAGACTTAGACATACAGTAAACAGGTTATAAGTAAACATAAGATGGAGAGAAGGGTCTGTGTTACCTGAGTTGATCCATAGCCTCCGCCCACCTTCCGCTGTTGGTTGAACCATCTCACAATAGGTCTGGCGTCTTCATAGGCCTTTATTAACAGAAGGCAAGTAAATGGTTGAAATTGTCCGTGGTTGACTTTGCATTTGCATTTATAAAACAGCTTTAGTGAAAATAGAGAGAACTCCTGATTCTTGAATTTGGAACTAGCTTGATAAAAGCAATCAATCACAAATAATCTGTTTTTGTCAAATGTGTGTTATTGTTGTGTGATTATGCCTTGCAGGATGTTCAAATCAGTCCCTTGTTTTTATAACTATGTCATAAATAAGTCATTGCAAGTAAGGCAGAAAAGAATGCCTTCAAATACCTATCAAGATAATCATGAAGTGCTCTGTGAAGTGGTAGCAGTAGTGTAAAAGGTCAATAATGTTTGCCAAATATGGTTATTTAAAAAGTGTAAAAGCTACTGTAAGCAACATTTCATTGCTTCATTGACTTTGTTTCCAAACCCTCTACCCTGTTAGTGAGGCAGCATGGATGAGGACTCAGTTGTATGTTTTCTGTAGCAGGACGTCCTGGTGAAACGCACACATGTGGCACATGCTCACCTTGGCCTTGACCAGAGCGAGGAGAGCGTAAGCTGTGGCCTCTAGTGTGTAAACATGCCCCTTAGGTATCGGCCAGTGGGACAACGCTGAGGAGACACACAAATATGTTTTTTATTACTACTGTATGCTCTACCTGGAACAATCTCAGTCTACTAACAATTCCCCAAGACATCATCTTGGAATATTTAATGTTACATAAATACCTGGGGAGGCAAACCTGTAGAGGATCTCGCGGTTCAGTTTGTTTTCATTGGCCAGGGCATATGACGTCATGGCAACAGCATATGGGTTGGTGAGGCGGGGCAGACGCCTTTCCAGATAGGCTACTGCTTTGTCGATACTGCGTGGCAGACTCTGGACAGAAGGAAAAGAAAGTTAGGAGAAATGGGAGAAAAGCAAGATAATGGTGATAAATCCATTTTTAATATCCCATTCTGTTCAGGAAACATTTGATCCTGGGACAATAGACCGGATTGTCCCCTCTCTTACCTTCTTCTGTGTCTTGTGACCTAGACTGAGCCGCCATCAGTTACAGTTACTATTGGGGTGTGGATTTAATGCTTCCATACAAATACAAGACTAAGGGTTGGCATCGAATGTCGTTTTGAATTTGAATGTGTCAAATGCTTGGAAAGAATCATTTTAGCACAATTCAGTAAACCCTCTCCTTGAACAGCGATTTCCCAATTTTAGTTTAGCAACTGTAACTGGACACAACAGGTCTGTCCACCTGCTGAAGCAGCATGGGATTGTGTTAAGAGTAGGGTTGTCAAAGTTAACGCGTTCACGCAAATTTGTTTTAACGCCACTAATTTGTTTAATGCAACTTCTGATTTATAGGTTGTAGCGGCTCAGTTTTAAAGCTAGAGTGAAGATACTGGCATCAAATGAAATTAGAAAACCTCAGAAATCCAACCACGTCACAGTAGCTTATCGCGAAGGAGGCTAAATAACATATAATAATAATTTTGTCTAGGAAAAACTGGCATGGCTATTTTCAGAGGTGTCTTTTGATCTCTGACCTCAAGATATGTTAATCAAAATAGGTTCTCTGGGTACCCACGAGTCTCCCCTTTACAGACATGCCCACTTTATGATAATCACATGCAGTTTGGGGCAAGTCATAGTCAAGTCAGCACACTGACACACTGACAGCTGTTGCTGCCTGTTGGGCTGCAGTTTGCCATGTTGTGATTTGAGCATATATTTTATGCTAGATGCAGTACCTGTGAGGGTTTCTTGACAATATTTGTCATTGTTTTGTGTTGTTAAATGCTTTCCAATAATAAACATATCATACATTTGCATAGAGCAGCATATTTTAAAAAAGAAAACATTGTATGCAGATGAGTTACTCACATTAACAGTTGCAGTACATAGTGTACGTGACTCCTGCATGGCAATGAGGCAGAAGGCCGTCATGGAGGCATCTGAATCTCCGCCGCGCACATCACCCTACACATGCACACAGGGATTATAGATTATAGTCAATGACATGTAATTGTTTTCATTTAGCTTTTTTTGTAGCACTAAGATGAAGTATTGATGTTAATGAAATCAGTGCACGCACAATCATCTGTCCGGACGACACCTTTCCAACTTCTCTAAACAAGCCGTTAGGTTGCTGCGCGTTGAGAATCAGAAACTTAACAGCGTCACAGATGTCTTTGCTTTGCACGTTCACCAGATTGTTAGCCATGGCAAACACCTTGGCAACATATGCTGTCAGCCTTAGACAGGAGAGGAGAGGAGCAGTTTAGTTTCATTTATTTAACATGAAATACACAATATTGTCATCACAGTCAAGTTAAGTTAAAGGAGAATGTGGAAACCATTATGTATGTGTTCGAAGATGTTTGAATGCCTCACCAGGTGCTACTTTTCTCATGGGCCCATATAGCATAAGACCCATCACGTTTTCGGTAGGCAAGCTCGCTCTGGTAGCCTGGACACAAACAAAAACACAAAACCAGTTTGAGGAGTCCTCTAACATTTTTTTCCTGTGATTATAGCATTTTTCAAATGATTCTGGCAGCATACGTTTTTGTTTTTATAAGACAATCCTGGTGAAAACTTCTAAAGTCTATGAGTCTATGTGTTGCATTCAGACCATTAATTGTCAGTGTCCCTAGCCTGGATCTGTGGGGAAGGGGTAGCATCGGATGCACTGCTGTCTACCATGCTGTTTTTTTTATACCACTTCTGCCACGTCAGGAACTTAAAAATCCCACACAGAAGGGCATCAATGACATTTCTGGTATGTGTGCTAATAAACACATCTGTGAGCCTACCATGCTTGATGTGTTGGAGGGCCTCGTTACGTCTCTGAAAGCCCACAGCTTCCCACTGGTTGGTTTTGTCTAAATATGTGGCTGCAATGACAGGCAGGGTCATGTGGATCATGTTCTGCTCTCCGCAGCCTGAGGGCTGGTAAATCAGAGTACCCATAGAGTCCCCACTAACGGCGTTCTTCAGTGAAGCAACTTGTTCTCTCCCTGCATGCACAAACAGAAACAGAAAAAAACTAAACATTATTAACTAGATAAACATGCAAAGGTCCCCCACAACCAGTGAGGTAGTCATTCATTTCCCAATAAAACCAATAACAATTTACACCAATGCAAAGTTCATTGTTACTCGCACTATATCGCATAACATGCCCAAATATATCATCACATCTCACCTGTCACAGAGATCTGTGTGCTCGTAGGTGTGTTTGGAACCAAATCTTTCCTAGGAATTCCACTGTTGAGAGTTTCTTCTTGTCTACCATCTAAAGGGATAAACAGTGGGCACGTTGGGGGATCAATTAGCAAGTGATACAAATGTAATATTAGCAAATTACTTTATGATGTAGCTGTTTAATGTGTAAACTCACCTACACCGTTTTTAGTGGGGTCTAGAGTTATAATCTGAGGAGATTTAACCAGCACACCTTCAGGCTGGAAAAGCAACAGTTAGGACAAAAGTTAGATATCAACAACAAATATTTTTGAGTAATCGTTATCTGCTGGTGTGTAACAAAATACAATACAGCTTGCTTGTTAACTATCTTTCTTATTTACAGTTTATGTTGAAAAGTTGATACAGTATACATTTGCATCAAAGTTACGCCCCAAAAGATGTCTGTTTCCCTATACTGACTTTAACACAGGAGATCGCTGTTCGTTTCCCGTTTCTCTTACCACCACCCGCAGCATCTTCATAATTCCGTCATGGAGCGATGAATCTTTAACAGCTGCTTTGACCTCAATGCTGTATTGTCCGTCTTTCATGGGAATAATGATGAAGGGTAAAGATCGTGTAGTTTGGGGCCCAATTTTGACCTCCTGACGATACTTCCCACGCTTAGAAGCTGCACTGCACATGTGCTCCTGCTCAATCAGATCCACACGCACCTTGAAAACAGGACAAAGATGGAAAAAAGATAATGAAGTATGTGTAGTTGATCAAAGATGCTTCCCTAATTTGAAGACATTTTATGCTTTACATTGTTTCCTATAGGATCAATTTGATCTTAAAGGTACATTGTAAATATTGCAGTAAGGTCTCCCCCAGTACTTGGGCCGACCACCATGGAAAAGGATTCATTCCTTTTTTTGCCACACGTTGAAAGTCAGTCCAATATTTACTGTTGCTCTTGCTCTTTTGTTTGCAAACTCTTTGAGAAAAATATCATGGCCTCATTGTCTCTGGCATAAAACACCAGAGCAGGGCAACCCAGACTTACGGTGACATCATCGGGGCTGTAGTTGTGGAGGATTGCCTTAACTTCTAGCTGCTCTCCACGGACAGCAGAGTACGGCAGCCTGAGATCAATGAAGAATTCCTTTCGGACAATCACTTTTAACGGATCGCCAACACAGATTCCTTTAAGATGAGAGGGATTAAAAAAGAAGTGATGAAACAGAGAAAGGGAGAGAGAGAAAAGTGTAAAGGGATGATAGAGGTTCATGGTTAGAGGCACAACTAAAACACATGACAGATATTTAGTCACTGAATCCTCACCGTGAGTTTTTGACACACTAATGCCAGTGAACTGCCAGGTTGTCATCGTGTCGTGCAAAGGAAAATCTTTCGTGTATGATGTGGTGTCACTGAAACAAAGAAAAGTGTAAACACTTTGAGAGGTACCTTTAAATCCTAGCGGTGTCGGTGTGAAGTTATCAGTGTATTTTTTCTGTGTATATTTATTTTACTCACCAGTTTGTTTGTCGAGGGCAAGCAGGCAGTTTGACATCTAACCACAGCCAACTTTCAGGGAACTTGGTGCGAGAAACAATTTCATTGCTGTCCATGTAACTGTTGTCATCCTCCTCACCTAAAGTGTCATTAAAAAGGTTATCATTTTGATTGTTTCGTAAGAATGACCATGAATAGTAACCACCCATCCCTTGTCCCCATGTCTTACTGTGAGCCAGTAGGAGGCTATTCTCCTTCTCAGATCGCTGGGTTTCCATCTCCTTGCAGCAGTGCACAAAGGCAGCTGCACAGGTTGCGCCATCAAGGATGTACTCGGCACGCCTCTCACAGCTGTATGAGAGGAGGGTTTGCCTCGTGCATTCCGAACAACAGTCACGATGCAGTTGGTCGTTATATTGACTCACTGGAAAGAAAGAGGGTTGTAGAGGAGAGACAGAGGTGAGAGGATATGGAGTACAATAATAAGGATAACAATAAGGATTTGAATAAGGAAAAACAAATAAACTAAAAAACTAAATGGGAAAGGGAGGAAAAGACTAATACATTACATGGCAAAGTCCTGAACTGAGTGACTGAATATGTGGTTATTGGGTAGTTTAGAGCTGTGGTTCTTACGTAAGCTGGTTGGGACATCCATTACAGTAGGGGCTCGTTTCCTCCTGCTGGGGGCCGGACATTTCAATTCTGGAAATGCAACACAGACAAGATCTTTAACAGGTTGGACCCAGACTTGAGTTTTGCGTGGTTTAGTTGATGCGATACTCTTAAAATCAGACTGAGATCGTTATCTGGTTGGACACATTGACAGGGTGTGGGTGAGAGAAAATATGATCTACAATTGCACACCTCATTTGTTGAAATGTTAAAAGATTGTATAAATGCTTTATTAGAATAAAAAAAAATCTTTTAAAAGCCCTAACAAACAGGAGGGATCATGATCAGCTCATGTGGCTGTGACCAGTGTTAATATAAATATGGAAATGCCTCAAAGCGTCGGTTCAACCAAATTATCTCACTTACCCCAAGTGGTATAGTGTTGGTTTTATGTGCCCAAAGTGTAAGACAACTGTTTGAGATTCTGGCTCTCTGTTTGTGGTGATCGCAGCACTGAAGAATTAAAAAAACTACACAGCGATGAGTGATTTCAGAAACAGTGTCTCTGAATATCGGCATGTCCAGATACCGACAAAGGGGAGCAAGAATAATGTCATTTGGGTGAAAAGACCCTTTAAGATGCAGTTCTTCTACTGTCCACTAGATCCTTACTAATATAAAAGCATTTGACTGTAGGCGATGAGTAAAGGTCCATGTGCCCACTTCTCCTAATTAGAGATATTTCATTGAGCCTAAAGAGAGGCATGTTCAGAGAAGGGGAGGGTAAAGTAGCGTCACCTTGTCTGTAGGGAGTACCAGAAGCCGTGTTGGACTCAAACAACAGCCCGGCATCATAGAACACACCCATACCGTCCTTCCCTCCACCTGGTGTGCAGCCTGTGTCGCGCTTATCGATAATGTCCCACACCTGAGCAGGTAGGAATGAGACACATTTACTCATGCAATGTATTTGCTGCAGGACAAACTAACACCGGATATTATTTGAAGCCAAAAGCGAACAAAATTGAAAGTTAACATGTGTGAATGTTTTTTATACATAGCTTTTTGCTATGTATTTTGCTATGTATGTAATTTAAGCTCTTTCAAATATTCTCAAAGATAATTATGAAATAAAGAAATTGCCTTTTTCTGGGTGAGGCGGTGCTTGTTGTTTAGGACGTAGACGCCTTTGTCAACTGCCACCAATCCCACTGTGGCCTCTGGATCTCCTGTGACCTTCAGACCAAACATCATGCGAGGCTCGTAGGATGGAGCTGGTCTCAATGATTCCAGCCTCAGCTAAATGTGAATCAGTGAATGAGACGTGCAGTTTTGAATTTGTTTCATACATAAAAACATATCAGAGAAGTATACAAATAACTTTATCAGGTTGTGCATGGGTGTTTTGTTTGTGTTTTCGTTACATTAGTGTTGTGTGACTCACCGAGCCCATGCAGGAGTCCTTGACATCCATCCAAATAGAGTCTGATACCAATTCATTGTCATTTGTATGGTAATAGGCTATGATGCGGAACGACGGCAGCATTTCTTTGGTAATGGGAAGTCTCAGGGAAATCAGTACTTGACCTCTTGTCCTGTAACGGCCACTTTTCACCAGCTGACCTCTACTCAGGATCTAGGGACACAGATTTATACATCAGCACTTATCACACATGAGTCGTGGGACGCAACAAAAAGAGTTACATATGTGCACACAAGCACAGGTGTAAAACACCTCTCACCAGGTATGTGATATCACTGTCGTGTGTTTCCTGCCTGTTGAGGTTGAGGTTGATTTTCAGGTTGTCTCCTAGGTCCAGCTCAGCTGCATCTACACCTGCAAATGTGACATGTTGTGATGAGTGCTAAACACAGGAAAGATTTAGCGCATGGTGCATACTTTGCCACTGCCACCACCATTGTTTTTAATCATCTGATGTCATTTCAAGATGTAACTTACCTATGTGGATGTAGTTGTTGCTTTCAGTGGTATATGGGAGAGCAGACATGGTGGCTGATGCTTGCCTTTCAGGAGATAAACGAGGATCATTGGTCTTTGCCTGCAATTAAAGACACACACAGGTAAGCATACACACTCAGTTTAATAAATAATACTTGAAAAGTCCCATGTCTATCCTATCTTAACTTATTGAGGCTTTGCCTGCCATAATTCTGCCCAGCAATATAAAATTGCTAAATAGAATGACCAAAAGACATAACACTGACAGGATGAAGTTCACCATTCACATACTGTACAGTAAATGTGTGAGCAGCAGAACCAAAACAAGGAGCTGGGTGATAGCTCTGCTGATTTCACCTCTTCAAGTGAATATCAAAAATGTTGATTAATGTAGGGGCTGAACGGTGCAGTGGTTAGCACTGTCGCCTCACAGCAAGCAGGTTTAAATCCGGCTTCTGTGTGGAGTTTAGCGTGGGTTTTCTCCGAGTTCTCCGGTTTCCTCCCACAGTCCAAAGACATGCAGGTTAGTTTAAAGGGACTGTTTGTAACTTCTTACACGTATAAATCTATCCGGGTCGGTGTCACATGCATGCTCGCATGTGGCTAGGCTGTTCAGACTCAGACTCCAACACAAACTACACGGAAGCACTAAAACTGCAAAGTTCTATCTAGTGAAGCCCGTCTTGCAAAACAGTGTTGGCCGCGGTCGGAG
>CAKAKQ010039392.1:0-11506 GCA_916700675.1 Helicolenus avius
GCAGCAGCGTCACAGCAGCAGCAGGGGGAGGAGAGGGGAGGAAATGGGAGTCTAAACTCAGCCCTTAAACAGGAAGCCACCCTGCTTCTCTCATTGTTGTGTTTTTATAGACTCAACTTCCTGCCGGCCCTACCACCCCCGTTACCGTGGTTACAATCCCTGTTGTTTATGGGATGGATTGTAAAGATCCTGCAATGGCAAAGAGCTGACGGTCGTCACTGGCCAAAGTGTGACAATTGAAATGATAGTGTAAGAGAAGCTGAAATGCAACAGGGTCCCTAAACAGTTATTAAAGGTCTTATATTTCATCACTAATTTCTTGTTAACCATTTTCTTAGTCTGCACATTTAGTTTCAGGTTGAATGACTGCACAGTTCTTCATTTTGATTTTAATATAGATGTGATTCCTAGGCAGCATTTAAAAGAGTTAAAAACTTTTTTTTTTAAAAAGCCTTTTCTGTCTGTAGTCTGCAGATACTCCCCCAAACAAGGTGCTTCTGTGTGTGAATGAAATGATGAAATCAACAGTTTGGTGTCGGTCAGCAACGTCAACAAATAGAGACAGAGAGATAGAGAGAGAGGGAGGAGAAGAAAGAGAAGGAGTTAAAGAAAAGAGGATGTGGCCGACAGTAAAAGATGACTGGAGGGGAGTGGAGCTCGCTGTCTAATTATAGATCCTGCTGTGAGCTGGCTGAGGCAGAAGTGCTACTGGGGTTTTCACACAGCCGGATATTTACAAGACAAACACGGGTATGTGCCTTTGACATTATTTACCGTTTACTCAGTGTGTGTGTGTGTGTGTGTGTACGTGTGCAATCTGTTGTTTCTGTGGACATGTATATCTTGTGAATGGGGAGGCGAGACCTGTTGTGTCAAACTCCTTGGATCTTAACTGCGCTCTGGAAGCCTGCTGGCTGTTGTGTGTGTTTGTGAGTGTGTTGAGCTGTGATGAGAGAGAGCGGTAGAAAGAGACAGAGAGAGAGAGAGAGAGAGAGAGAGAGAGATATTCTTTCTTGTGTTAATTAATTCCTTCTCTGTCTGTCTCACTCATTCAGTGAGACTCTTCTTGCAGTGCTGTCGCTACTACACTTGTTTTAACAGCAGCAACACAATACAAGAGATGTACTCTGTGTGTGTGCGTGTGTGTGTGCGTGTGTGTGTGTGTGTGTGAGAGCCTGCTGACCTAACAGACAGTGGCCTTGGATGTTTATGGAAACTCAGTGAGGACTTAGGAAACTGGACCCATGCTGCATTATATATCAACCTTCCTCTGTTACTGTCACACACACACACACACACACAAAGCACGTACACTCACAGTCTTCTCCGTGCCGTCACGCACACACACTCTTACATGCACATGCACACAAATGTATGCAAGTATCTATGTGTAAATGTCTAGTACTGTTATGAATTCTCTCACACACACAGCGTGTTTTCCAAGCAGCAGATGACTTGAAATGCACCTTTAAAGTGAGTAGGAACATCCAGTGTGGGATCGGTTGCAGGGGGCCACTGACATTGGCCTGTTTGTTGTTGCACGGTAGCTGCGTCTGTTTTGGGATCGCTGCTATTTTGGGTTTGTTTAGTGTCCCACACTTTTGTTCCTATGAGAAAGCTGCTGTACTTCTGAATATCTAACTCCTAGACGAATGTTCTACATTTTTAATTTTTTTTTTTGCAAATTAAATTAAATTAACAACTTCAAGATCAAGTTTGTAGCAATGACTTAAATTGCCCCAAAAAAAATGTCCTAGCGAGTCTGTCATCCTGTTTCAACTGAAGTCCCTGCAGTAATTTATCCGTTGTCTGTTTTCTAGATAAATCCCTGAGTACCTCCTGTCATGATTAATGGAGTCAGAACCAACCGTCTAGAGGAAGGTCAAAAATGCATTTTCAGCATAAAGTTCAGTTTTTGATTTCATAAATCAGGAAGTGAGGAATAGTAAGATCCTGACAGTACACAACTCTACAATTTGGTACCATTTAAAGCTGGGGTAGGCAGTATATTTTTGGCATCATATGGCAAAAATAAATTCCATAATAATCTTTCAGCATATTGTGATTCAAGGGTTACCCCAGGGTGGGCAGTTTTCTGGAAAAGGAAAAATACAGCATTCATCCTGCAGCTCTCCACTCTCTGTCCTAAGACTCTCCCACCAGACAAGCGCGGGCATGCACTAGTTTTTTGTTTTAAGACTAACAAAATATCAGTGCTCTGTTATTGCCAGATAAATATTTGATCTGAAAACAGAAACTTAACTTATTTGCTAAAAGTTGTTTGCTAAATTTGTCAAGAAGTGACTCCAAGAGCTGACCATTTCACATCCAGTCCCATAATTCCTGCTGCAGTGAGTTCTTTTTTTGATTTTTTTTGCAGATTATCAGGCATCTTCACTTGTTTAAGAAAAGCCAGACTTGAACCCGCGGCTTTGACCCTGCGTTTGTTTGCTTTAGATGAAATGGGAACTGTTTTCTTTGGCAAAGAGCTGGAAAGACTCGCTGTAAACTTGGATCAGTAATTGTTTGGAACGAACACTCTCTCGCTCTCTCTCTCTCTCACACACGCACGCACGCACGCACACACACACGCACACACACACACACTTGTAGTATAATATTTTGATTGATGCTACTAGGAAACAGACGACAAAATCAAACATGTTTTAATTGCAGCAGCACAAAGAAAGAGGTAAGCGATGCAGCTCACTGTATGCAAATAACCTTTTCAACACACTGTACATGCAACAATACACATTATAATAACACAGCTGCAAGCCACTCCAATGTTGAAGTGAAGGGGGTGATAGAGATGGAGTCAAGATGCTTGTCCTGTCAGTCCTCTCCCATTCCCTCTTACTCCATTCTATATCCCTCTTTATTTTCTTTCAGTCTGTTTTTTTTTCATCTGCTCTTCCTCCCTGACTCTTCTCTCTTGATTTCCCTTTTTCTCAGACATCTAGTAACTCTGCTTATGAGTTTCCCATGGCTGAAATGGCTTTAATTTGCATCAAAGTCTTTTTTCGTACTAACGACTTCACAGATACCCCGAGGTAATGACATCTTTATCTACTGAAAGTAGCTGCTGTCGCCTCTAAAAGTTGTAATGTGATTTCACTCACACACACACACAGTACAGTCAAAACAGATGAAGGTGTTATACAGCTATATTTGGACGTGTGTCAAGACACGAAGTGGTGGCGTCTGCTCGGTCGGTTGCTGACTTTGTACAGAGGGTCTGTCACTAGTGGCACTATGCTGGCTGTCAGCTCTCCTTCAGTGTGCCGACAGCAACTAGACTTATCTACAGGTTGTTAAAGATTGCTGACCAACTCGCCTTACTTGCCTTTTGACTTCCTTCTCCTTCGTTTTAGTCTGGTCTGTCCCATTTTTTCGTTGTCTTATTATTATTTTTCTGATTTTATTGGTCATGTTCTCTCACACCGTGTGTCTTTTTCTCTCCTCACCCTTTTCTCTGTGTGTGTGTGTGAGAGAGATAGAGAGAGAGAGAGAGAAAGAGCTTTGTATATCCTTGTATATCCTTGTCTTACCTGTAGAACGAGTCCTGAGTCGGAGCAGGACACAAATTCAGAATGAAAGAATAGAGAGGGGAGGAATCAGCAGGAAGGGATTACCAAATATCATGCGGTGGGATAGACTATCTCTGTCAGTCACACACATGCATACATATACATGCACAGAGTATTTCATGTTGTCTGCACGGAGTATAAATACATGTGCCTATAATCTACCTAATCTGACAGATAAATCAGCACATTCCCAACGGCCTCTATAACAAGACAGGCCGTATCACACTGCGTCGTTGGTGATTTCCATAATGACGCACTGACACTCCCACATAATACTCACACACAAAGTCAACCTACTGTGCATTGTTTCAAGAGGAGCTGACTGTACCTGACTTCAACACCTGTGGTTCCTGCTGGTAACAATAATTGCATTTTAATAACACAAGTGTCAGTGTTCTGTCCAACATGACCTACCGTAAATTCCGGACTATAAGCCGCTACTTTTTTCCCACGCTTTGAACCCTGCGGCTTATACAATGATGCGGCTAATCTATAGAGTTTTACGGGCTAACGGCCCAGCTAAAAAGCACTGCTCGTTTTGGACAGCACAAATTCACCTCGAGACGAAAGTGACACTGAGAGCGACAACGACAGAGAGACTGAGAAAGTGTGTGATGAAGTCATTCTGAGGCTGTTCAACTCCGACACTGAAGAAGACGACTTCAATGGTTTCAGTGCACAGGAGGAAGATGAACATAGCGATCAGTGACTTTTCTGGTAGGCTAACGGGCTACGGCTAGTAGGCTGGTTATTTTTCAAACCAGCAGTGTTATTGCCATGTTACGTTACTGTCGTTTTACTGCCATGTTACAGGCATTGTTCAGAAAACAAGCATTTTGTTAATTAAAAAAATTTAAAAAAAACTTTATTTGTACCATCTTTCTGTGTAAATATCTCATGTTACAACGTGGACACCTGCGGCTTATACAATGATGCGGCTAATCTATAGAGTTTTACGGGCTAACGGCCCAGCTAAAAAGCACTGCTCGTTTTGGACAGCACAAATTCACCTCGAGACGAAAGTGACACTGAGAGCGACAACGACAGAGAGACTGAGAAAGTGTGTGATGAAGTCATTCTGAGGCTGTTCAACTCCGACACTGACGAAGACGACTTCAATGGTTTCAGTGCGCAGGAGGAAGATGAACATAGCGATCAGTGACTTTTCTGGTAGGCTAACGGGCTATGGCTAGTAGGCTGGTTATTTTTCAAACCAGCAGTGTTATTGCCATGTTACGTTACTGTCGTTTTACTGCTGTGTTACAGGCATTGTTCAGAAAACAAGCATTTTGTTAATTAAAAAATTTAAAAAAAAAACTTTATTTGTACCATCTTTCTGTGTAAATATCTCATGTTACAACGTGGACACCTGCGGCTTATAGACAAGTGCGGCTTATATATGTACAATTTTTTTTCCTTTTTAAATTTAGTTGGTGCGGCTTATATTCAGGTGCGCTTAATAGTCCGGAATTTACGGTACCTTGAGCAGCTACTGTCAGAAATACAACAAAAGAAGAACAACTCTTACTGTCTCTCTATTAAACGGTTTTGTCTAGAAGGTAATCTAGTAGGTCATCGGGCAGCGAGTCTCGCAAGAGTTTTGCACGTTTTTGCAAGTTTTCACAATTTGCAGGTTACCTTCAAGACACGACCCTGTTAAACCGTGGGCTTAGTTGTGCTTCCCTTTGTTTCAGTGATAACCCGGTCTCACGGCCACGTGTATAAATACCACAACATTACACAGATATTCCGTGTGTCATGAATAGCATGAGTAGTTAGGTTTAGGCAAGAGAAACACTTAGTTAGGGTAAGGGAAAACATCATGGTTTTGCTTAAAATAAGTACGTAAACTAAGTAAAACTAACTCTTGCTGTAGCATTTATACGTGGATCCGTTTACATTGCATTCATGCCGCACAAATGACATGCCTAAATCAAGACAGGCGCTCTATAAACACCTTTCGCATCATCACCGTGTCGTATTTTTGTGCGAACGGGCTGTTGGTAAAGAACACTATAGATGTCAACAATGTAATACCGAACACATGACCATGTTGTGTTCTGTGTTATGCGTCATCACGTCCTGTGTGCGCACTCATCTTTTCATGTTGCATACCCTTGTTCACGGGTATGCAATTTGGCGGCGGACCCAGCTAATAACAATGAAAGCTATATATAGAGAAGCAGTTACAGTATGCAAAAAATTTGACTGGCTGTAGCTGAATAATGGCTGCCATAAATAGTATGAAAATGGGTTTGATGTAATGCAAATTTTAAAAGGAGAATAAATTTAAGGACATCTTTGAACACCAACATTTAGTCTGAACAGGACTGAGACATTTTGTGGTTTCTATTTACACCAGTGAATGATAGTGATGATAGTTGTAAAGGGTGGTGTTTTTTAAAACAAAGACTGCATTTCCCAAAAATCCTGCAGCATCCTGACCCACCTGTAAAATGCACCCCCAAATGCAGCTGATGAAAATTCCAAAATAATGCAGTTTTCTTTTGTCTAAAAAAGTTTGAAACTACTCAATAGTGATGCATGTTTGAAGTACAAGTACAACTCACACTCTCATAATGTTTAAGCACTGCATTTGTGTTGTTAATTGTTGACTTTCCTGACACTTGTAGGCTTTCTCAAGGCAAACCTATCATATTACCTCATGCTCTCACATGGGCCAGCTGCTTAAATATATGTCTACATGTGTGCACATGCTTTGTGTGTTATTCTAGTACATGCCTTCCTAGCTCTATTTGCACAGAAAGAAAAAAAAAGTGCTATTTAAATGAAATCAACACAGAATCACAACCACAGGGTCAGAATGTGTTATTCTTCCCTGAGTACAGCACGCATATGTAATGAACTGTAACACAATATCATTTTTTAAGAGAACTAAAAACATTAGAGCCTCGTATTACTCGGAGAGACCCAGGAGAGAGAGAGACTGTGGTGGGATTAAATGTGGTTGCAGAGGTCCAGAGACTAAACCGCAACACGGTTCCTAGACTTAAAGTCATGTTGGCTACATGGGAACTGTGTCATTATCAGTTATTTTAACAATTCTGAGAGACATCATGTATCCACTCGCTGGGCAGCAGGGTGGCTAAGTGGTCAGAGAGATTATTCCTCAACTGAAGGACCCAGTTTCATGTGCTGCTGAAGTGCTACTAACTACACACTGAGTAATTTGTGAAAACTGTAGATGCAACAAAGCCATAATGTACTTACTGGTGTTAAAGTTGGGGTAGGAAGGTTGGAGCAAATATGATTTAAAATAAAAAAGATGTTTTATAAAACGGTCACTATATCCTGACAGTAGTGCATGAGACAGGTAATCTAAAAAAGGTGAGAAATAGAGGCCAATTAGACTGTTGTAAGGCTATTAACTAGGCGTTATCAGTCACTATATGCCCCATAGATATTCGTCAATAGTGGCCTTTTACACCCACTGGTATGTTTTATCATCCATTCACATGGTAGATCACTGAAAGAAGGTGTGTGTTGGTATGTGTAGCTGTCTTTGTGTTCGCAGTTATTTTAACTCAAGACACGATGCTTTTTCCCTTAACTTAACTAAGTTAACTTTTTCTTGCCTAAACCTAAAGAAGCCTTTTTGTTTGTGTTCAAAACGTGATGTTTCATTCAGTTTTACATCTTAGAATGTGTTCCTTTTAAGTTTCACTTTTACATCGCAGTAGACGTAGTAGGCCCCTAATGACCCACTTATGGGCGACTGATAACGTCAATTTAATGGCCTGATAAGAGTGGAATCGGGTGGAAATAGGCATTACGGTAACAGAATATTAATTCATATTTGATCTGGTTTGACTGTTTGGTCGGAGTTTGCGAGTGATTGACAGTTGCTTCCGTTGAATGAACAGCCAATAGGAACGCTCTCTCTCTAAAATGACCTGTGATTGGCCAAAGTCTCCCTTCACAAGCTAGATTTTTTAAAGCCTGAAATCAGAGCCATGAGGAGGTGCAGAAGTCTAGTTTTCTCTCAGAACACTTGAATTACAATATGCCAAAAATATTGGACCTACTGGCGCTTTAATCTAAACCTGCCTTTAAAGTAGTCGACGCAGTAACTTTACAGTTGCTTAATAAAGCAAAAATCACATTTCATCACAGTTCGTTTCAGGCCATGTAGACTCATCCACACGTCCTTAATCATATAGAGATGGAGCAATATATTCCTTACAGTGCGGAAGCTTCCCATCATGCTTTGTCTTTTCTGACATTGAGTCAATAACTTAGCCTCTCACTTCTATTTGCATGCTCTACATACTATAACACACTCTTTAGAGGTGTGAGCTGTGAGCAAATAAGTGAAAAGAAAGTGGTCACTGGGCGTACAGACTAAAACTCAGAGTTCAAAGTTAGTGAAAGCCACTTTACATTGTTGAGAATCAACTAAGTGTTATCAGACTGATCATATCAAGCCAACAATGTAACTTATGAAGTGATTTCCATTGCCAAGTGATTCCATGTCTGTCATTTCTACACAACAACAAAAGCAAGTTTTTCAACTGATAAAAGATATTTATTCACGATTAATTGCATGATTGTCCATAGTTAATCGTGATTAATTGCAAATTAATCACACACTTATTTTATCTGTTCAATATGTATCTTAAATGGGGATTTTTCAAATATTTATATTAACATGGGAGTGGACAAATAGGCTTGCTTCATGCAAATATATGTATATATTTATAATAGAAAAACAGTTAACAACACAAAACAATGACAAATATAGTCCAGAAACCCTCACAGGTACTGCATTTAGCATAAAAAATATGCTTAAATTACAACATGTTAAACTGCAGCCCAACAGGCAACAACAGCTGTCAGTGTGTCAGTGTGCTGACTTGACTATGACTTGCCCCAAACTGCATGTGATTATCATAAAGTGGTCATATCTGTAAAGGGGAGACTCGTGGGTACCCATAGCACCCATTTTCATTCACATATCTTGAGGTCAGAGGTCAAGGCATGGTTGGTACCAATGGATTCTTGATGTTTTCTAGTTTCATATGATGCCAGTATCCGCTACAACCTCTGAAATTGCAAATTACGTTAATGCATTAAAGAAATGAGTGGCGCTAAAACGAATTTGTGTTAACGCGTTATTATCGCGTTGACTTTCACAGCTCTATTTTCAACATTTCGTAATACTGAGTATTTTTTTTAAAGTGGAACATGCAAGGTGATAATGGTCATAATAACACTGTGAAGAAGTGAATAAGCTGTCTTTTCTCTCAGCAAACCTCAGGTACAAAATCAACAAGGGAAACATTTTGCATCCTCCTGTTCTCTCTTTCTTGCCTTCATCTTTAATCCCTTTACTGTTTCTTTTTCTTGCACCCTCATTTTACATCTATTTATTTATACTTTACCAACAACTGGAAACTGGAGGTGACATCACTGGGTTACTCTACGAGTGTGTGTGTGTGCGTGTGTTTTCCCTGCAGAAACAAAAGGCTCTGTGTAGGTAAATGTTGAACCAGTGTATGTTTTGCCATTTATAACTCATGGGAAGCAAGGAATAAGAGAGACGCTGGTGTTCCTGACTGTGAGCGTGTGTGAATATGTGTGTACTGTAGCAGCCTTTGTTTCCTTGTATAAGCATGTTCTCCTCTTCTTTCTCTCAGAATAATAGCTTTGTTATTCCTTGCTGTCATTACAGAGACTGTGTGTGTTTGTGTGTGTGTGTGTGTGTTTGCCAAGGGATTTCTGTCATTCCAGCCATGTTCGGCATTCAGACTGTCTCTCTGCATTCGTACCTCCTAATATGGAGGAGGAGTTCTGATACTGCACACACACACACACACATACTGCCATGTCACATTAACCCAAACAGTGATGCTAATGAGACCACTGTAACTCAAGCTCACTGTGTGTGCATGTGCATGCGTGTGTTTGTGTGTGTGTGTGTGTGTGCGCGCACTTACATCCACTATTAGAAACAACGCCAATAACATCCGTCTTTTCTGTTCTTTTGTTTTCTGTTCTATTCTATTATTTTCTATTCCCTTTCACCCATTTCCAGTGCTGCTGTTGGCATCAGGCCAAGCCCCTCTATGAGTGACATTTACTTCACACACTGACATCTGAGCACCAGGCGCAGCAGCAAGGAGATGATGTCACACCAAGTTATTTCAAGGCTCGCTCTGTGTGTGTGTTTAAAGTTTTGGTTCAAGGCAGGTTTGTGCAATAGGTGTTTGCTCAAGCCTGTCTTGTGTGTGCAGCTGTGTATGAGTGTGCCACATGTGGATGTGTGTGTGTGTGAGGGTTTATGTAAGTGTACGAATAAATGTATATACATTTGTGAACGTGTGTGTCACTTTCTACAGTATTATCCACGTGTGCGTTCATGTTAGTTAGTGGTGGGACACATGTGAGTGTCTGTGTTTGTTAACAGCTGTGTTTCTGTGTCAGTGTGTGAGTCAGTGTGCATTTTTTTGCGCGTATGCAAGTGCATCTGTATGCTTGAGTGTGTGCGTGCGTGCAAATAATGTGTGTGTACGTGTGTCTCATAGACAGAAACCACCCCCAGCCTTTTCCCAAGCTGTTCCCTTCCTGGATCCTGTTTTTAGCGCCGGATGAGGCAATCTTTCCCATTGACTCAGCCATGCAATGCAAATAACCCCAGTAGCATGCAAAGAGCATGGAAATGTGTGTGCGTGTGTGTGTGTGTGCGTGTGTGTGTGTGTGTGCGCATGCGTGCGTGTGTGCGTGCGTGCGTGTAAGAGACAGACACACAGACAGACAGAGAGAGTGATATATGGTGTAACTCAAAGAAAACAAAGCACTGACAATCTTTTTTTATTTTACTAGTTTTTTATTTTACTAGTTTAGAAATTAAAAGACAAATACCATTGAATTTGATTTGATCTATTTTTGTACAAAAATAACTTTTGATCAGCAGTTAATTTCATCGCTGTCGGACAGTTTCATCATCGTTTCCTGTTTGGGTGGTTGTTGCCAGAGAGTCCATATAACTCTTCCTTATTACCAATTTTCTCAGTTAGGATACAAAACTTGTAGTCACATGCTTTTCACATCTAAGAAAGGCCACCAAATGTAATTGAGTCTACTGTGTTGGCCTTCCCAACTACAGTTCCCATGAGGCTTTGCCTGTGTGCCAATGGCTAAGACTCATGGGATATGTCAACCCTGAACTCTAACAAAATAGGCTAATTGTCGTTTATCTTTGTTTAAAGATGAGGTGCTCATATTGTACTGCTAAGTACAGTTATAGATAGTCATTTATCTTAAAATATGGACTGAAAGCCCACTGTCATGTTTTAGCTTTAGAAATTAAATGAATAAAAGAAAATAATGAAAGAAAATGAGAAAATGCATTTGCTGTTAGAGGCTAGTAAAACAAGCTAGCCGTTACATGGCTAATAGCTAGCAGTGCCTGGTAGCCTAGCTCCAGCACAGTTTCATATCATTTTCTGTGCTAAATGTAATACATGTTTAAGGTTACAGCAGTGGTTGCTAGCTAAAAACAAAATAAAGCCAAATGTTTGTTCACCTCAAGTGACTCTAAAGCTACAATTCAGGGTTATTATGATATAGCCTGAAACTTAGTTTACACAGTGAACTGTCTTGTCTTAAGTTGGCTTTGTTTGTCCAGCTTGCAGTTCTCCCAGATTGTTTGAAATGGTGCTAACCTGCACTGAGTTTTGCAGTTGCAAAGTATCTGTTATATGAAACCATAACCCTGGTGTATTTTTTGTATGTGTTTTCTCCAAACACTGGTTTATTTTGCCTCTGTTTACATGTGCTCATTGTTTTTCAGGTAGGGTTTTCCCACAGAGTATTGTGTAAATCGACTGCTCTTAGTGGGGATGAAGCACATTGACGCCTGTCTCGTCTCCCTCTTCTCTTTTCCCAGATTCCTC
>CAKAKQ010039395.1:0-10102 GCA_916700675.1 Helicolenus avius
AACATGCAGCAGCATTTCCCATGAGAGCGAGTTCACACTCTGTATATTGTGCAGCCACAGCGGCCTCTGCACCGCTGCCCAACACCTGCCACACTCTGCATGGAGGTAAACAAAAAGAGGAAATTCTATAAAACCCTATAAAGGTTTTTTTTTTTGCCTCTCCACTGTTGCGCCTCCAACTGTTTTGAAACTAAAATTAGTTTTTGGGAAATGCTGCACGTGAATTTTGGTCCTGCTTGAATTGCAGCTCAGGTCTTTTGAAGAGGCGGTTCATGTTGCAAAACACACACAAACCTGCAGTAATTCATGTTTACACTGTCATCAAAACGGAGCTGAGAAAGCTGAGAAAAGCGCACCGTGCACATTTCCACCACAGTGTTTTTTTTTTTCTACTGTTATACCCTCAGGGATGTCTGTAGATAAATACTTGTGTTTTATCTGCGCATACATTTTAAAACTAATCATGTAGGGTTTATTTTCATATGCATATAGCTCAAAGTGCAACTTTTTCTGCGCCTTGGGTTTTTTTTGTCATCTGTGCCTCTTTGGTAACACAATGACTCAGCATGTTCACATAGCCGTTTTGGTGAATATCATATTGTTTTAAGTCTGCTATAAAATATCTGCAATTGTCACAATTCATTTTATTAATAGTCAATGAATGCATCCATATGAAGGCTTAAAGTGTGGCTCTAGGGATGGTAATATCGGTCACAATGAAGTTAAAAACAAACTGCAAAACCTTTTATTTACACTTTATTTTATTAACTTACAACATTGTTATTTAAACGCAAATATAATTGTTGAACAGTATGGATTGCTCATGAAAAAACACGTCGACCCCCAGGAATGCAATGTGTCCAGAAATGTGAATTAAAAAAAAAAGATCGTTTGACCTTAGCGACCTCTTGTTTTTGCGCCGCTGTAGTGGGTGTAGATATTAGCAGATGTAACTCCTCCATTACCAAACCTTCAGGGTGGAGAGAGCACTATTGTCAAAGTGAATCAGAGGAGCCGGTATGATAGGCCATGACTGTCACCGGCTCTTAACACACCCACTAATGATTTAGCATGATAATAGATCATTGCAACACCTACAGTATACACCCCCGGGTGTGCACGGCACACGCCGTCCTGGACTGCACTTTGTACCCTGTGTCGAATTCAAATTAGTTCTCTTACGTAGCCGAAGGCTTCAGAACATAATATTCCTGTTGTGTGTGTGTAGTATAGTTCAACAGTTCTTAAATTCATGATGATGGTATTCATTTTATTATTGAACATCATTCTATACAAAGTTTTAATACTGTGTATATACATTTGGAAATTTAGCTTTGTGGATTTTTTTTGGTAACACTTTATAATAACCATCATTTATAAATGGTAATTAAACTTAGTTAATAGTTATTTTACTTTTAGCAAACAATGAAATGATAATTAATAATGTTTACTAATTATTAGTAATGCTATAATTGTATTTATTTGTATTTATTTTATTTTTATATTTTATTATTTTATCATTAGTTTGTGCAATGTGAAATCATATATTGCATCATAGCTGATAAGCTAACAATGATAACAATTAAGTGTTTGTTAATGATTACCAAATGATAAATACACTTTTAAGAAATCATTTGTATAACATCTATAAACAATACAAAGAAAGATGGACCAGAAACCAGTTATTAACCATTGACAAAGTATAAACTATCTTTCTAAATAATGTTTACAGCTCTACAAAGTATCTATTGAGCATTTAACAAGTTGCAACTTTATAATAGCATCCAAATAATGTTTATAGACATTTCTATTATTAACCATTAACAAAGTGTTTCTACTGTCTGGTCCATCTATCTATGTAATGTTTCTTTATGGTTTAAAAACATTTTCTTAAAGGTATCGTAATCTTTAACAAATACTTCTGCATCACTTATAATAAATAAATATTATCCATTATCATTTCATTGTTTGCTAACAGGAAAATATCAATTATATAAGTTTAATTAACAATTAATTTACCACTTAAGACACATAAAGTGTTACCTTTTTTTAAATTTATTGGACAGTTCAGACAAATTGGACCCATAGATCACGTGACTCCTTTAAACTGACTGATTGCATTTACAAGCATTAAAAAAAAATTAAAAATGTACAAGAAATCATCTACTACAGGAGTCCCATAAAAAACCCTATAGGTAACCCTAACCCTAAATCAGCTGAAACAAATACATATGCACACACATGAGCAAGTCGTAAGTCTAGTCTGTAGCCCGCAGCATTCAGCTCGAGACGGGAAGTGAACTCATCCTGTCGCAAATACTGACCAGCGGGTGAAAAACAAACCAAACACAAGTGTGAGTCCTGAAGTCTGAGCAAGCAAGAGTCCTGTTTGATGAATGATGTCACCGAAACTCAGCTTGAAGAAAGAACCGGGGGCAAACAGTGCAGTCGTGCTGAGTCATAAGCACACGAACACACACACACACACACACACACACAGATCTGTACCCTCTTTGCCATCCGTGCTGTGGTGAGGTCATCAGTTAAAGAGAACACTCCTCTTTTTCTTCCTCATCTGTGCTCATTTATCTTCTTTTTTTTATTATGTTTTGAAGCTTTAGCAATTCTACCTTCACCCATATCGTAAACCTTTACAATTTTATTGTCTTAAAAGTTCGGTGTCATTTTGGATTTTCCTGGAACTTGGTAGTCGGGCCGCAGCGGTGGTTAGTTTGGCATGAAATAAGGAGGAAGTGGGCTGTTAGCAGCTAAAGCCACAAAGCCTAAACAGACAAAGAAGAGAGCTACACCTACAAAACTGTACAACAAATAAACAATAAAGACTCAAGATATACAAATACAACTTTTGAATAAAGATATATAAGCTAGATTTTGAAATAAACTCTAAATTAAAAGTCTTTATTACAGTCCAGATAATGAGAGAGGAGGAGGAGGGTGAGCTGAGGAAGCCATTTTGGACAAGGCCTGTCATTTGTTATTGTACCCGCCTGTGGCTTCTGGACCGTATAATCTACAGGGTGGAGCGCCAGAGGTTTTAACCTGAGAGCCTTTGTCTTGTTTGGTCATTTGATCAAAAAGAATCAGGAATGAGTTTTCATCACTTGTGGCTACGTTGCTGATGTAGAACAGGAACTCTAAAATGCATGATACATATGAATTGTATTTGCATGTGTGCTTCCACTACGGTTAAAGGATTAGTCTGGTGATTTTTATTGTTGTCAACAAATCCTATTAAAAAAGCAAAAAAACAACAATGAATGGATCCTACTAACTACAGTAGTATCCAGAGCCTGATCTAGTTGATTCCTTTGTGCCATAGAGATCCATTTTTGTCCAAAAACTGTCAAATGCACATCGATGTGCCACGCTGTTGTTCTGGTGACATGTTCCATCATTACAGTAAGCCTGGGTATTGTAGTTTATTTTGAGTCAATCCTACAAACCATCATTTTACTATTGTGAATACACACTAGGGCAGGGGTCAGAAACCTTTAGGATCAAAAGAGCTATTTAGGCAAAAAAACAACAATATCTGTCAGGAGCCGCAAAACATTAGAGCATTGTCATGAAGGTAACACAGTTTATATTCTAAGTATATAGTATATAAGTCTAATGCAGTGAGGGCCAAAGTGCAAATGTACGACGGAGTGTTAGGGCCACAGTGAGGGGGAAAAAAATCGGAGATTTCGAGAATAAAGTCACAATTTCACGAAAAAAAAGTCGTAATATTACGAGATTAAAGTCATAAGTTTATGAGAAAAAAAGTCGTAATATAACGACAATAAAGTCATAACCTTACGTGTATATATATACATATATATATATATAAGCTAATATTATGACTTTATTCTTTAAATCTCAGATTTATTTTCCTCAATGTGGCCCTAATATTCTGTAATACCATAGACCTACAACAATGATAAATAAAAATGAAAACGTAAACAAAAAAACTGTTATTAATTTCCACTATTTTTTTTAAAAAATCCACAGGGAGCTACTGAAGAGGAGCTAAAGAGCCGCATGTGGCTCCAGAGCCACAGACCCCTGCACTAGGGCAACAAATGTATATTAATCCACAAATGAAAATAGTCCCTACCAAATGCACTATTTACTCTTGTTTGAATAATGTTTGCTAAAAACTACAAATGCCCAGCTGTTTCAGGAAATCACTGAGCCTTTTTAAAAAAAGAAAAGTATGTTTTTATAACTATGAGCTCTTCAGTAGGAATTAATGAACATGGGGCTGTGTGCTACACTTTAGGGAAGTCAGAAAGTATTAAGCGACTAATGCATTGTACATTTTGTCTTTTCATGGCATTTGCTGACAAATAAAAAAATATAGTGCAATATCAGCTTTTTCATCTAAGTAGGCAACTCATACCACGTCTTGCAGTGATCTTTGGCTGACACTCTTTTTCTTCTATCCAGCACCTAAAGCTCAATATAGACACACTCAGAACTAGCCTACACATTTCATCCTCAAGCTCTACATTTGAAAAACCACTTACCACTCACTCAGGACACATAAAGGAGGGACAGAGAGACGGAAGGAGAGGGATTACTTTAATTAGTAGTATTGACATTGAAGTAGTCATCTCCCAGGCTGACAGACTTCTTAGTTTTGTGTGTGTAAATGAGGTCAACTTTAATGCCTGATGAAAAACCTTCCTCCCCCACTCCACCTTTCATCATCTTTAGTTTTCTTCTATATCCCTTCTTTTACTTCCCCACTCTCCCCATCACACACATCCTCCCCCCTCTCTGCCGTGCCTAGACCCGTCTCTGTTTTATGTGCCCGAGGAGAGGGGTATACGTCTCTGTCTATGTCTTTACCATGTCTGAACCGCAGGCAGCACACACGCGACTTCCACTCGTCCATTAATGCCTCCGGATCAGGAACAGGTGGCTAATATAATTCCATTTGAAGGCTTTTCCAACGCCGGCTGCACGCTAGTCTGTACGCAGGCCTAAACTGGAAAAAATAATATTCTGGTACATAATGATTGCGTGTGCAAACATTTTTAGTTCCCCTAAGAGGCCATTATGGGATTAAAACGTATGTCGTGTTGCTTTAGTACGCTGACAGAAAGAGATGGGTGTGTTGTGCACACATTTGCATAACACGAACGTGTCCTCGCCACACGAGTTCAACATGAATCGTGTTTGACAAGAGAACAGCATTCGTTGGCATCGCTTTAATCCGCTGTTTTGCAAAACATAACTCAGATAAGGAGATCTGGATCAGCTTAGTTGGTATTGTGGTGTTGTTATGGCTGTGTCAGAGTTCATATCTTCCACATGCAACAGTGAAACATGTATCAGAGTGTGTAAATAAACAGCAGCAGGTGAATGTCACAGTTTCACATTAATCACCGCAGAAGAATGCCCTAGATGGAGTTTATTTGTTTATCACATCGTTATGGTGACGGTGAAGCTGAAGGCTACATGCCAGATCACTTCAGGCCATCTCTTCATGCTAGATTTACATTTCTGGCAATGTATGCTGCTGTTATGATGTAACAAGATAATATAATAAGAGCAGCATCTGTTTTCCCAGTAGATCGAGCTGCTGGATGGTCCCGTGGTCAAAAGGTCACAACAGGGCCTGCCAAAGTCGATTTCCCCTTTTTCAAAACTTTACAGCACCCACACTTATATAACACATGTTTTCTAGATAACAATCTAAAACAAACCTACTACCAGTGGTGGAAGAAGTATTCAGATGCTTTACTTAGTGTAAGTAAAAGTAGTAATACCTACAAATACAGAAGTATTGTCTACTAAATGTACTAATATCAAAAGTAATGTAAGTAATAATTATGCAGGCTGTTACTGTTACTATCAATGATGCATAAATGTGTAAGAAGCATTTAAATGTTGCTGGTACACGATGAGCTCAATCTAAAGGTCCCATATCGTGCTCATTTTCAGGTTCATACTAGTATTCTGTGTTTCTACTAGAACATGTTTACATGCTGTAATGTTCAAAAACCACATTATTTTCCTCGTACTCTCTGCCTGAATATACCTGTATTTACCCTCTGTCTGAAACGCTTGGTTTTAGTGCATTTCAATGGAATTGCAACCGACCCAGTTTGGGTCCATGTTTATTTCCTGTCAGCTGATGTTATTTACATACACTGCAACAGGAAATAAACTGGGACACATCTAGAATGTTTACGTTTAAAACTGTGTAATGGTCTAAATATTGTATATTTGTGACATCACAAATGGACAGAAATCCTAACGGCTTGTTTCTGAATACGGGTTGTGTGTGTATTTCTCCGTATATTGAGCGTTTTGATAGTTTAACAGTATTTATAAAGCATTTAAACCTGCTTTATAATATAAAAGACCTGAAAATCTCACTTTTTACAATATGGGACCTTTAACAACTTTGTATAATTTTGTTTTGTTTAATTTCTAAAAATGAAACACATTTTTATAAATGAAACTAAACAAAAGTAAAAAATGAAACACGTTTTTATAAATTAATCATATGTTTTATTTGTGAAAAAATGTGTATCTTCAACGTAACTACCAACTACAGTAGGCGTCAAATAAATGTAGTGGAGTAAAAAGTACCATATGAATATGAATAACACCGATAGAGCCTCAGTGGTGTCTGACTAAAACAAAGAAAGCTACTATAGATTAAACTGTGCTAATAATGAGAACCCACACTACACTGTGGTTTTATTTCAGGGTTGAGATGAAGGCTCATTGTGCTTCGGATCTCATTGTGAACGTCTTGGCTGGTCAACTGGGTGCGTCCCAGTGGGTGGGGCTATTCAGTTCCAAAACAGAGAGTACATGCTGTACTGCATTTTTAAAAGGCGCACACAGCAGCAGCAGCAGCACCTGGAAAAACAATGCTCGAGATCCTGGCACTGATTAACGAAGTTACGAAAGCCCTGCATATATTATGACCCTTTAAACGGGGGGAGTAAAAATTAATAATGGTTAATGGCCCTTTAAGATCCCGAGGATACGGGCTGACGTACTGCACTTCTGTTTGTAGTCAAAGTACGATACAGATGGCAAAAGAAAGAAAGAATAGCGATGGAAGATTACAGCATAGGTTAGATAGTAAATCAGTAATTAAGAGGTCATTAAGGGGGCACTAGAGAGACAAGGCCTCTGTCAGCAAACCAACCAGCCATGATGCTTAATTGAATCAATGGAAGTTAATAGAAATGACTGTGCCATGCCTTGATGTCTGGATTTCTACAGAAGCAGTAATGAGCTGTATGTGATCTATACATTAAAGGCTAAACATGGAAAAGACATCAGACCTGGGTCAGCGATGGGTGAAGAAAATAGCTTTTTTTCTTTCCTGTGTGAGTCCATGTTGGCTTAGAGGGAAACCTTCAAAGCGAGTGAAGTAATGCCAATTACAGTACAATGCAGCTGGTGTAATAACCAATAGAGTTTGACTGCTTTAATAAAAAAAGGGGAACAACATCATTTCTTTGTTTTACAATATGAGCAAAAAAAGAAAGCTCAGCTGGTCAATTTGTCATCAAAAGAGGCCCCCTTTTGTTTTTATAATATTTAGATGATTTGCTTTCATTTCATCCCACATCTTTTCAATTATTATGACCATGTATTGACCTCTCGGATGGGACAGAGAGAGAAATGAGGCCCGCGGTGAAGTGATAGTGATGGAAATGTGAAGGGAGCCAGTAAAAAAAGGAGGCCTGTGCTTTAGTTGGAGGTGGACCAAAACTCGGAGCAGAGAAAACAGGGGCAGGGGAGCCGCTGCGAAGACAGTTGGGATATTATCCACACAGGACATGTAGGCTGAGGCTGATTTATTACAGCAATGTGGAGCTTGGCAAGCTTGATTTTTCAATGAAAATCTGTTTTCTGCCTCTTGGAGTTGTTTGCTGGATTGCACTGGCTGTTTGGACAGTTTTCTATAATAATAAAAAAAAAAAAAGATTAAGTCATATTTTTTACTTGAAATTGTTCCACTTCAAAGAAAATGAAAAGTCATTCACAGTGAAATTTTCTCAGCATTACTAATGTGACTGTCAAATCATTGTTAAGAAAGCTTGACGTGTGCTTCTCCTTTGTGTGATCTGACAGAGATAGCCACAAACGGAAACTAGACAGATGCTGCTGGCAGAGTATAAAGCTATGCAACCAAACAACAGGCAACACAAGTCACCCAAACATACAATAAATACTAATATCAAAGACCATAGTGTGTTAACAGAGACAGAGGTCACAGGTCACTGTCATCCATGCAGCCGAAAACCTAATATGTATCATCTATATGTGTCAATATGTCAATCATATGTCATTTATGCATTCTAGAGGATTTGTAATCATCACATGCACACCATAAGATATACAATGAAGTGTAAAACATCACTATGCAAAAGAAAAAACAACAACACAAAGGTAAAAGTATTTGCTTTAGTAAAATAATAGAAACTTTAACACATTTATTGCACCAAGTGGTGTTAAAGCTGCACCATTTCATATTTCTAAGTTAACACAGGATCAAATCTATATAGAGAACGTGAAAGGCGTCGCACATAGAGACAAACACATAAAGAACTATCACCAGTTCCCCTCTGCAGCTATACGGAGTTTTTAACATCTTTCAGCTCATTGTTTTGGTTTTACAGCTCGCAACGTTTCTGTTTTGGTTCATTCTCACAGCTCTCGACAGCTGTTTTCAGTGAGAAAGCTCCGATTAACCCACTGTACACAACCTGGTCATCACCAAACAGCAGACAGACAAAGTTAGCTACTAGCTAGTAAACACAGTGGAGCATTTAGCCACTAAAGACCCCCTACGGAGTTGGTGAAGACCAAAACGGAGCTAAAAGGAGAGTGAATATTGGACTTACTTTCTTTGGGCGGCCAGAACACATGACATGGTTACATTTTAGCCATAATGAACTTTATACCGTGATCATTTCTCAGTGTTTACAGCTTGTTGTGCTGTACCCAAGTGGCCAAAAAAAAATATTTTACTTTAAACAAACACTTAAACAATATGTTTAAATATTGTGTGCGTATTTGAGGGTGTATCATTTTATTATTTAAAATTTAGGGGCACAAGTTAGACAGGCCAAACAATATTTTTCAGACATTTTTCAAAATGTATTAAAAAAACAGAGTTTATCGGGACATGTTTTTTCAGGCCTTCCTTGGAGAGGCCTCTCAAGTTGATTGCCCTAATTTGTAACACCCGTAACAACTGTTGACTGACTGTATCGTATCCTGAAGAGGGCAAGTTGATCTTTAAAGGCAGAACCAAACCAAACTCCATTCAATTTCCTGCAACTTTTACTCAGCTTGATTGTCTTGTCTGTTTCTTCTCTTGACCTGTTAAGAACAGGCTAAGCAAAAGGTCCATACAAGCATCAGTCTCGCTATTATGTTCTTAATCTCTCCTGACATGCTACTGCGACTACCTGCTTATACCCATAATCCTTTGTATTTAATTGAACAGCCCTTGGGTTTATAGATAGTTACAAGTGTATTCTCTTTATTTGTTTCAAAATGTAGACGTGAAATAAGAGATTTTAATGTCATTTGCCAAAAGAAGTTACAGAAACTTTGATCAGGGACAGATACCTTAAGAGTCGTGACTGTAATTGTATTATATAACAGTACCAGTACTTTCTGCTAGATCTCCTCCTCCTAAAGGTACATCAACTGCTTTACCTTTGGAAAACTGAACAATTTAATTGAATCACCAGATTTTCCTTAAAAGTCAGGAAGGCCAACCGGTATAATCAAATATAAAGTCCCTGGTTGGGTAGAGTAATTGGTCACGTAGAGCAATGTGTGCAGCTCACGAGCCAAAGCAATGACTAACAGCTGATGAGTGGAAATATCTATAGCATAAAAGCAGAGTCCAGTGCTGTGTGCTGCTTCCCTCCTCCTCTTCCTCCTCCTCTTCCTCCTCCTCTTCCTCCTCCCTTCACTCCCCTCTGCTCCCCTCCCTGGATCCCTCCTCCCATCGCCCCCTCCTCCCTTCCTGCTTTCCCGCCAACTGAAATTTTCTCAACTTCATTTCACAGGCATGCTCTCTCTCTCTCTCTTTCTCTCTCTTTCT